>JADBJO010035820.1:5000-11785 GCA_016801955.1 Conus betulinus | reverse complement strand
CCCCCCCCCACGCTGTTTTGAATGAGGACGTCATTTCTTCTCGGACAGAAAGAAAGAATGATGCGCAGAGGACTGGGGGGACTGGAATGTTGACATTTGGCACCTTTTAAGTGCGTCTCCTCTCTGTCTTCTATCTGTCTGTCTGTCTGTCTGTCTGTCTGTCTCTCTCTCTCTCTCTCTCTCTCTCTCTCTCTCTCTCTCTCTCTAGGACAGTAATAGTTTGAAAGAAGCGATCATGCATTGAGTTCTACATTGGTTTATTCTCCCGGAACTTCACGTTAGGAAATGTCAACTTTGTTTCTCGTGTAAGTATGAATGGAAGGTGCGTGAGTGAGTGAGTGTGTGTGTGTGTGTGTGTGTGTGTGTGTGTGGTGTGTGTGTGTGTGTGTGTGTGCGTGCGTATGTGTGTGTATTTGTGTGTGTGTGTGTGTGTGTGTGTGTGTGTGTGTGTGTGTGTGTGTGTAACGGATAAATTGATAGATAGATAGATAGATAGATAGATAGATAGATAGATAGATAGATAGATAGGTGGCTAGAGAGAGACAGAGACAGATAATGAGAGAGAGAGAGAGAGAGACAGAGAGAGACAGAGTGAGACAAAGAGAGACAGAGAAAGAAAGAAACAGACAGACAGACAGGGAGGGACAGCACCATACAAACCAACAGACTTTCATGCATCATTATTCCTGATTGCATTCATACAATAAACCCATGACTTTTGTTTTCTTTGTATTTGTGTCTCTCCAAACAGACAGCAGTTTTCAGTTGTCTCTTTTCCAGGACATCAAGAAAGACTACTCTAACGATTCGGTACTTGAACAGCTGACCCATGACAGAATTGGTTAAAACTGCAAATATTAAGATGTCATTTTTCCTGTATATATTATCATATTTATTTTTTGCCTTCTGTTCCTATAGCATTCTGCAATAACCCTGAAATAGAATGGCTCAGAAAGTTAACAGTATAACACCATATACTGTCTGGTGTAAGAACGTGCATTTTTCTTACATGAAACCTCTTTGAATTGCACTTGTGGAACAGCTCTTACTGCACGTCACTATATTGGTGACTCATGCACAAACTGTATGAAGAAATCTATGTCATAGCTGAATAAATTAAAAGTTCAAGTTGCCCCCATTGAAATTCATAGTGGATCAGCACACACATAGGATAATTTGCGAAAAAAAAACAACAACAGTTTCATGAAATTTGTTCCACAAACCTGGAATATCTTTTGTGTCTGTTTTTCCAAACAACAACAAAAATGTACATCCCTCCCCTATCATAGAGATATTCTCGGATAAAGCTCAAAACACGAAATAAGTCAGCAGGCGATGCAGAGGAAGCAAATAAATATTTCGATAAATAAATAAATAAATAAATAGATAATGGCTGCATTCAAGGGCTTCAGTCTTCCAACCAACAGTCTGATAGTTCTTGGGAAATTTGTTCAAAGAAACAGTCCACTACCCATAGTGGCAGGCTGGTAAGCGATGTACTCGGAGACCCAAGCAGTCATGCGTGAAGCTGACGACGTGTGCAAAAAAAAAAAAAAAAAAAAAAAATCTGCTCCTCTTCCCATCAAGCTGTTGTGACGTCAGCACGATCCCTCACTTCCCCTCTGCAATGTCGGGTCTAACGTTGTCCCTCTGAAACCAGAAAAAAAAAAACGAAATCCATCACATCAGAGTTTTTGTCTTTAAATCAATGTTATTTAATGCCACACAGAGAACAGGGGACTATACTAGGGCATTGTGTAGGGAGAGAGAGAGAGAGAGAGAGAGAGAGAGAGAGAGAGAGAGAGAGAGAGAGAGAGAGAGAGAGAGAGAGAGAGAGAGATGATGATGATGATGATGATGATGATGATGATGCTCTTTTATGATGATGATAATCTTTATTTCCAAGGGTAACAGATAAGCAACACATGCTTCTTTTCATCCGCCTTGCCCTTGCCCCACTAAGAGAGAGAGAGAGAGAGAGAGAGAGAGAGAGAGAGAGAGAGAGAGAGAGAGAGAGAGAATTTATTGTGCAGGTAAAGAAAAGCCTTGCAGTTGTCAGACTGAGGATAAAACCTATTTACACTACGCAGCCCACCTCACCCCTCACACCCTCGTCCCATTCTGAAATAATTATTTTTATTTTTTTTTTTTCCAAATTGTCATTCAAATTATGTCGTATGTTCAGTACATTATCAGCCTTCTCAACCAGACACCCTCTCTCACCATATTGACGTATGGTAGTAGATTCAGACATGTACGTCGCATATAGTTCTATGATGAAGACTGCATTTTTATATTTGATCTTGACGGTCAAGTCTGAATTCTCTTGTCTGGAGAGAGAGAGAGAGAGAGAGAGAGAGAGAGAGAGAGAGAGAGAGAGAGAGAGAGAGAGAGAGAGAGAGAACAAAAACGCATACAAGAAACATGAAGAAGAAGAAAAAGAGAGAAAAAAAAGAAGAAAAAAGCAAAGGAAGAAGAAGAATGGTCAGCTACGCAGCTGAAACTCTTCACACCTGTTTATTAACACCTCACACACACACACACACACACACACACACACACACACACGCGCGCGCGCGCGCGCGCGCGCGCGCGCGCGCGCGCGCACTCGCGGAACTGGGCACCTGTAACTGTTCAAATCTACGAAGAAGACAAACAACATGGCGTCTGTAACTCTTCAAATAAACAAAGGAGACAAAGATGAAAACAGCTGTGGCCTTATATATCTACATAACAGACAGAGGCTAAGATACCGGAAAGCCTACACACCTTCAAAGGAAACAACGAAACACGGCAGCATACTCAGACACACACAGACACATAGATACACATACACACTTACAGACACACCGACACACCGACACCGACACACACACACACACACACACACACACACACACACACACACACACACACCACAACACACACACACACACCACAACACACACACACACACACGTACACACCACCACAACACACACACACACACACACACGTACACACACACACACACACACACACACACACACACACACACCTGTGCTGTCTCTTTTTCATGGGTAGACCTGGAAGGATGTGACTCTCTCAAGAAGCAGTGGAGAGTCTAATCATTAAGATTAAGGCACATTCCTTGTCAGGACCTTGGCCATCATGAGACATTTGTTGTACTCTGCTCTAGGTTCATGTTATGTAGTCGGAGTCTGCAAGACTTGTTCTCTTCAGGACTGATTTCAGAGCACATTGGATTAGCTCTTGGTGATGTCTTTTTTTTTAATGTGTTCGTGCTAACAGAACCTTTGTAAGATGTTCACTCAGTCTATTATGATAGGACAATCTTCGGAGCGAACAATTTACTCGAATGGAGACCAACAACATGCTTGTTTTTTGTGAAAGAGATTAAGAACTTTTTTTTTTTTTTTTGGGGGGGGGGGGGGGGGGGAATTTTCATCTCACGATGGAGCCATGTAAGTATTCTGGTCGACATTGTTTTTTTTTTTCTGGCCTTTTAGGATGTCCAGCCTCTTCACGTTCACTGTTATTTTGTGGGAAAGAGATGTTCTCCATTAGCCCTCAACAGTTCGCTCCCTTAAGCGTCGGTGGATTTCTACCGACAGCTGACAGTGGAAAAATTTCGTGCACACACAAATTTACCATTTCTGACAGAAAAGTCATTTTCATGCCTTACAGCAGACGTTAGTACTTTAATTAAGTCATTCGTGGCTATAATTTCACAAAATATCGCATTTAATTATATTTATCTGATTGTAAACACAGGGAATTTCAGGTCACGAGATTGACCCCGTCGCCATCTTTTTTTGTGTCGACTGCTACAGCGAACTTTCTACTACTTTACTTTAATCCTCTATATTTCATCGCAATGAGTTCTTCTGACTCTGAAACCTACAGAGATCACCCTATGAGTGATTGCTCGGACAATTTAGATCATCCGGATGCCTCCCAAGTGGAAAATCATGCGCAAAACGGACGAGCAAGTGCCCCCGATGATACGGAAAGGTAAGTGTGCCACGTGGCCTATTTTTAGTTTCCACCTCGAAAGGTAGTTTTCACCTCCAGCCGTTCTTTCTTTATCCATACTTCAATAACTGCTGGTGTGAATACTTTCTTTGTATTAACATAAATCATATATATTTAAGAAATAAATGAAAGTCAGTCCTTATCAGCAGATATTTGACGAATAAATTGTGTTGCTAACATCGGCGATTGTGTTGTTTTACAATGGCTGCCGCCGAAATCGTCTGCTACATATGATTTGTTTCCCCCCCATGTAGTGCGCTAAAACAAGACAGTCTCAGTGTGCTGTGGACCGTTGATGATTGTTGTGTATGCAGTGGCATTTACATAATATTTACAGTTCATTATGTTCAGTCTAACATTATTTACTTTGGTGTCAATGCCTAGTAGGCATGTCTGCCAGTGTGTGTATAGATAATGGAAAAGAGGGGGGGAGGGGAATTATCCACTATGGTTGCAGTAACAAACAAACAAAAATATTGAACAAACAATAAATGAAAATTATATATATATATATATATATATATATATATATATATATTTATATATATATACTCATGTGTGTGTGTGTGTGTGTGTGTGTGTGTGTGTGTGTGTGTGTGTGTGTGTGTGTGTGTGTGTGTGTGTGTGTGTGTGTGCATGTGTGTGTGGGTGTGTATGTGTGCATGTGTGTGTGTGTGTGTGTGTGTGTGTGTGTGTGTGTGTGTGTGTGTGTGAGTGAGTGAAATGTACAACAGAAAAAAAAAATTAACAGCATATCATATCAAACTGATTTCAGACTGATGGACTACATGGACACGGACCCTGGCCCGGTAAAGAAGATTCCGGAGTTCAAGCCCTCCAATGTTCCAGGCGTGCAGCTGCCGGAGGAGATCAAGACTCGGGCCAACTACAGAAAATTTCTCACTCCCCTTACCTTCTTCCAGTTGTTCTTCACCCTGGACATTGTAAACCATATTTGTAACTGGACCAATGCCTATGCCAGGGAGCATGGGCCACAGAAGCCCCACTTTGTATCAGGGCTGGTCTGCAGTGACTGCAGATGAAATGTACAATTTTTTTGCATGCCTGATGTATATGTCTATTGTTAAAGCTCCAAATGTTGAATGTTATTGGTCTACTTCACCTCTTTTTCATGGTCTTTGGGCTCGTCATTTTATGTCAAAGCTGCGGTTCAAAGCTCTTCAGTCTTTTGTTAAAGTTTGTGATGCAGCCACAGAAAATAACAAAACAGATAAATTGTGCAAAGTGCGTCTGCTTCATGATTACATTAAAATGAAATGTAGGAAATTGTACCAGCCTTATAGAAATGTTTCCATAGATGAACGCATGGTAAGAAATCGTGGTAGATTTTACTTTCAAGCAATTTATTAAAGATAAACCTACAAGGTGGGGTATGAAACTTTGGGTATTGGCAGATTCAAAAAAATGGTTATACTTGTGATTTTGAAGTTTACACTGGAAAGGGGGAGTGCCAGTGTCAAAAAATGGTTTAGCATATGATGTGGTTTATGCGTTTATGTAATGTCATAAGGGGTCAGGGTTATTTTGTTTATTTTGACAATTTTTATACCGGTGTTCAGCTGGCGAAAGATTTACTTTCTGAAAAAATGAAAACATACTGCTGTGGCACTATTCAGGCAGGCAGAAAGGGGGTCCCTAAAGTTTTTAAGGAAATCAAAACCTTTTGTAAAAGAGTAAGGGGTACAGTGAGATGGAAAAGAGAAGGTAATCTGGTCTTTTGCAATGGTTAGACAATAAACCAGTTACTTTCTTGTCTACCGTTCATGGTGAAGCAAACAGATTCCAACTTGTGAAGCGTAGTACCAAAGTAGATGGCAAGTATACCCCAATTAAAGTTCGTCAGCCTGAAATTGTACACAGTTATAATAAGTTTATGGGTGGAGTGGATAAAAGTGATCAACTTATAGGAAAATATATGACTCTTAGGAAAAACACACCGTGGTGGAAAACTCTTGTTGTATCATTACTTGATGTGGCACGTGTGAACAGCTACATTCTTTTCAATGATTTTCGAAAGAAGAATAAGGATATTGTTGAAACTACAGCGTCCTGAGAGTTATAACCAACCAGCTAGATTTTACTGTGGAACTAATCAAAGAGATAGGAAACATAACTGCAGATCTGGAAGTCCCACTGTTCAAGAAGCCTGCACTGCCTCCACTCCCCCACCCACTCCCTCTGATCATGTCCTCATCCCAGGCCATGCTGATACACCCAAAAAGCTGTCAGCTGTGTTACAGGCGATTTAAGCTAGAAAGAAAAAACACTTGTTAAGTGTACAACATGTGACAAACACTACTGCTTCATCTCTAAAAGAACTGTCTGGTTGAAGCTCACCAGTAAACCACTTCAGCCAGGTACTCATCTGTTACTATTTATGTAAACAAACTGCAGCACAGTTATCTCTCAGATACTGGCAATATTTACAAAACACTATGTATGCATAAAAGCTGTCAGTACTGTGTAACCATTGCAAAAAGTCAAGATTACATTTAGTACTGAAGAGGAACTATAATATTACTGTGACATTTATCATAAACTGTGACATGTAAGTATCATCTATGGATGAAAATGTGTCAAGGTTACTATTCTGGTGTAAGTTAATTGTAATCATGAAGCAGACATATTTATTTTCATATGTCTTTCAATTCTGTATTTGTACCATGTGTAAATATACTGTTCAATCAGCTGAAACTTGATTGATAACATCTAAGGAGTTATAATTTGGT
>JADBJO010035820.1:0-2500 GCA_016801955.1 Conus betulinus | reverse complement strand
CGTCTCTCTTTCACTGTTCTAAAAAACGTCCTGGCCAACATTGCAAAAATCTCCATCTGTCAACTCTGGTTGATGCTGGGATATAGAGTGTGAAAGGAAGCATGGACTACAGCTCTGTCATATAGTCCCTAACATTAGCATCGTCATCACCATCATCATCTTTATGGAACGAAAACTTTATACTCATCCTCATTCATCATCTTTATGAAATGAAATGTCATACTATCTAGCATCTATAAGTCCTATACTCATGGTGACCTGAGCTTTCAGTCTCCTCTCTCCACATCCATACCACACATCCAGACCAGAAAGAGTCGTCAGTAACAGCCAACTCATGCAGATTGTCTTGGATGTCGTGGTGGTGCTCTCTGAAGGGGAAATACTCTGTTACGTTGATCCCCAGCTAGCCGGCCATTGTGGTCAGCAACTGGCCCGGCAGACGCTGTTCTGCATACGCAGCATCACAAAAGGCACCACTGAATGACACCAAAGGAGACTACTCCGTAGCCACGGCGGCGTCGTCTCCTCTTGGTGGGTTGCTCTACGATGCCTTGCTTATTGACTGCTCTCTGTAGACTGTTGGTGCCGGGGCTACAATGGCACAAACCTGGGTGTGGATGTTGCAGTTAGCCGAATAACGCTGGCGGTAAGGGGGGTAGGGTGGGGGTGGGGTGGAGACAGTACAAACAATAGTCATTCGGTGCTAAAGAAATGGCAGGGAGCGAAACAAACTCCCTGTGTCTCACGCGCTGTATACACGGAGAGAAGGAGACATGAACGTTTGTATCACCGAGGACTCCACAAAACCCAGCACGTTTCCTCATCACATTCACTGGTTTAATTTAAGGCACGCTTGTGGACGGTGATGGAGAATGAAAGGCTTTGTCAGCAGCGTCACGCATGTTTTTTTTGTGTGTTTTTTTTTTTGGCCCAAGGAGTTTTTGCAGCTGATTTTTTGTTTCTTTCTTTCTGAGCGAGGTGGAAGAAGAGGATAAGAAATGCATAACATAAAAAATGAAAATAATTGGAATCTCTCTCTCTCTCTCTCTCTCTCTCTCTCTCTCTCTCTCTCTCTCTCTCTCTCTCTTTTCTCTCTCTGTTTCTACACACGCACGCACACACACACACACACACACACACACACACACACACACACACACACACACACACACACACACACACACTGTCACAGAGATAGATAGATAGGTAGATAATAGACAGATAGATAGACAGAGAGAGCGCGCGAGACAGAGAGAGACAGACAGAGAGAGAGGTGGGAGGTGGGTGCAGGTGGGAAGCCGCCAAAGAAAACGAACCCCACCCCCCACCCCCCGCCTCCCGAAAAAAAAAAAAAAAGAAAGAAAAAAGAAAAAAAAAATAACAAAAGCGGAGTGTAAAGTTGAACCATTTACCCCGAAGTTCAGACAGTGTCTGCACCAGTTTAAGATTTATTCCAAGTGCACAATTACACCTTTCTCTCTCTCTCTCTCTCTCTCTCTCTCTCTCTCTCTCTCTCTCTCTCTCTCTCTCTCTCTCTCTCTCTCTCTCTCTCTCTCAGTTTTCCTTTTCTAGTTAGAAAAGCAAACTGGAATGACAAAAATGAAAGTGTAATGAGGAGGACTATAAAGCGTTTGACTGCAACGGAACAAAGCAGAACTGGATGGAAGAGAAGAAAACACAGCAGTACCGTTTAGCCCCTGGCAGCGTGGAAACCCAGCATGGACTGCCTCTTCCACTTCTCAGCGTCCACTGAAACAGAACAAGAACGCACATGACAGCACAGTAACGCTCCATGGTTCATAACTATTCATTATTTTCAATCGTGTAGATTTTGTCAGATGCTTTCCCCCTTTACAGATATCTCTTTTCGTCTGTAATGTGATGAATTCTCCAAGCTGACGTTCTGCAAAGCTGAATAACAGATGATTGAAACATTGTTTATTCCGAATGTTGTAAGGTTTGTTAGTTCAGGACTTAAATTTCAAGAGATCTTCCGTGATAAATGTCAGCAATGTTGGTTTAAAGAAAATGTGTATACACACTCGGCGTTGACCTTTTCTTATTGGTAACTAAATTAATGCAAACTCAAGACTATTCTTCACAAATTGACCTTTTCATACACTTCTTTTAAAAAAAATGTGAAATATATCACAATCTCTACGGAGAAAAATGTACCCTTAGATATCAGTTGGATGGTTAGTTTATCACTGTACACTACGACAATAAAAGAACAACAACAACAACAACATCTACAAAAACAGCATCTACAACACCACCTACAACAAACAATAAGAAACGAGGAGAGATATAGAAGAGCAAAAAAAAATTGCAGGAGGAGGATTGGGAGGAAGAGGAGGAGGAGGAGGAAGCGGAAAGAAAGAAGAAAAAAACAACAACATCAAGAGCAACAACAATAAAACAACAACAACAACAACAAAAACAAAAAATACCAATAGCAACAGGAAACGCAGACAGAAAAAGAAGTAGATGAAGAGGAAGA
>JADBJO010035819.1:10000-11789 GCA_016801955.1 Conus betulinus | reverse complement strand
CGCGCGCATGCACAGCGGAGCCACAACATATATAAATGAGGAGATGTTAAGGAGGAGATTCCGAATCAAGCCACAAAATCAGTACAATGATTCCTACAGTAAGTTGTATATGCTCAGAAACAGATACCTACAGAGCCACCACAAATTTCTACACTCACTGAAGAATCACCCCATTACTTTGCGGGAACAGAGTAGTTGTCGCCATGCCTGGACATTTTTTTTTTAGAAGTATAGAAGAATAGAAGAAAAGCTACGATAGCTGGTCGTGTGTTTTAATGCAGTCCTTTCATTCTGTGGTTTTGGCTGTAGCTTTATCAAGAGATGAGGGGAGGAGCAATTATGATTTATTTGCCTCGTTTTTTTATATTAAAAAACGCTAAGAAAAAGCAATTCCCTCATGCATTCGCCTCCTTTCCCCTTCCCTACCACGACTTTCCCTCACCTTCCTCGACCACCCACCCCTCCCCCACCATCGCCGATTCCATGCTGTCCCCTTGTGTCTCAGGGGAACAACAAACTGTGGCACTGACAGTCACAACCAAACACGGACAACCTTGTGCTCGGACAGGACAAAGCAGTAATCAAAGCCGACTTACTGCACAGCGAGCGGGCATCACAGAAGGCGTCCGCCACACACAGGTCGTTATCGGGTCGCAGTGCCCACCTTTCTGGATCTCTGTGGGAAGGCAGAAGGTGGAACATCACTCTCTGTACATTGCCACTGCCCTATAGACCAGTGTCCATGTCTGGTATAGTCTTCACTGAAATGACAGGACCACGACCGTGTCCATGCAGAATATGTTTCCAGGTATACGCTTACCTGGGCTTCGCATGCTTTTTATTATTGCATGCAAAAGATTTACGATTTTTTGGTCAGCAGATTTCTTTTAGCATTAGCAGTTCACAGAACTGAAGCTCGTTGGGAAGTGTTCTGTTGCTGGACAGGTACACGGTATATCTTAAATTAGTGCTGAATCTTAAATTAGTGATGAATTTACATTCAGCAAAGAAAAAAAAGAGGCATTTAATTACCTTGAATTAACAATTTCAATCAATTACTTTGGACTTCTTACTGTTAAAGATACCAACTAGAGCTATTACATTTGCTACAGTTAAGAAGCTGATAATTCTGGAGCATAGAGAACCTTAAGAACATTGAACAGAATGTCTCGAGAAGAAAGATACATTTTACAGATGAAGAGAAATGACGGTTAGATAGCAATGAGTAAAACATATTTATAATGACAAAAATGATCATTACCTCAGCAAGCAAATAATACAAGTAAAACTGGTGTTAGCAATGAATATAAGACTACCGTGAAAAACTGTTACAAGAAGGACAGCATTAAGATGAAAAAACTGTGATAAACGGATTCAAACGGAACCAAACGGAGTGTAATATTTGACGACTGAAGTATGATTGTCCTCAGCTCACAGTGTCACAATCAACACTCCAGGAAGCTGCTTTTGTACAAACAGACACGACAACTTCTATCAGCTCTGGTTCTGACGATTTCACTGCTGGAGTCTTTAACTTCTTTGGGTGACAGATTGGCTGATTTGCTGTTGAAGCACCAGAAATGTCGGTGTGTGTGCGTGTGTGTGTGTGTGTGTGTGTGTGTGTGTGTGTGTGTGTGTGTGTATGTGTGTGTGTATGTGTGTGTGCATGCGCGCCTGCGTGTGCATGTGTGTGTGTGTGTGGGGGGGGAGGTTGTGTGTGTGTGTGTGTATGCGTGTGTTTAGGTATGTATGTATGCATACTTTTACGTTATGCACGTAAATATTAGAG
>JADBJO010035819.1:0-7500 GCA_016801955.1 Conus betulinus | reverse complement strand
TCTCTCTCTCTCTCTCTCTCTGTTTTAAGATTTATCCGTCATTCCATTTCTGATCGCGGGACCTGGCCCTTTCACCGAGTGCATCTGTCTATCATCTGTACAATGAAACGCACCACCACCTTTCGCCTTACCCACAGAGCATTCAGTCTTGTTGCTGTTGGCGAGGTAACCATCCTCACACTGACAGACATCCTCTGTGCAACTGGCGTGAGACAGACAGTCGGCGGTTTGACTGCATGGTTGCCCCTCTTTTATTTCTGTTGGCCAGATAACAGTCAAGAGGCCACAATCAACATGTTTGTCGGTTTTTTTTTTATTCAAACCCTCTTATGTCACATAAGACATTGTTTATAATTGAATACAACCCACACTGGTTTCTTATATTTCAATCACACCAAACAATGGTAATGTTTTCATGCTGTCAAACCAGAACTGTACAAAGAATAAAAAGAGGCAATGCCTAAATTGGTAATTCAAACTGATGAACATCAGGGATGAACATTAAAGTGTGGACTGAAAGCCAGAATGTTTAGAAACTGCTTAGAAGAGAGAGAGAGAGAGAGAGAGAGAGAGAGAGAGAGAGAGAGAGAGAGGAGAGAGAGAGACAGAGACAGAGAGAGTTATTATCATTAATTAAAGAAAAAACAGCTAGAGAATAAGAATTAGTTGTGTTTATACTGACTCTTTTTAGAGTTTCCACGCACGCACGCACGCACGCACACACGCACACACACACACACCACACACACACACACACACACACACACACACACACACACAACGCCACACTATACAACGTCAGGAAGAAAACGACCATACCCACGTACAGAATATGTTTCCGAGTATACAATTATTGGGCTTCGCATGCCTTTTTAGTATTGCATACAAAGATTAACGATTTTTATCAGCATATTTCTTTTAGCTTTAGCATTTCACAGAACTGAAGCTCGTTAGAAGTGTTCTGTTGCTGGACAGGTACACGGTATATCTTAAATTAGTGATAAATATATATTTAGCAGATAATGATGTCTTTTTTTTAATTAACTTCAGTTAACAATTCCAATTAATCGCTTTGGACTTCTTACTTTTAATGATACCTAGAGCCATTACATATGCCACAATGACGAAACTGACAACCCTACAGTGCAGAAAACCTTAAGAACACCACCCACCCACCCATCCCCAGCTCATTCTCCACCTCACCTCTTCCTGCCTGCTTCCTGTTGTCTGTCTGTCTCGCTAGAAAGTTTGCAGCCGAACAAAAGTGATGACAACACTGATAAGGATACCCAACTCTGACAATATTGAGAAGCTCAAAAATAAATAAAAATAAAAGGTGACTTACTGCACATAGCAGAAGATGCCTGTGTGTCACAGAAGGTGCCTGTCGTGCACAGAGTTGGGCTGGTCTTGCAGTCTCCACCAGCAGTATCTCTAATGGAAGACAATTCCATTTATTAATATTTAGTGACTGGCTATTGGTTATATACTAACCACAGACATTCAGCTTTATCTTCTTCTTCTATGTGTATGGGTTTTAGGCAGGGGTGGTGGCAGGGGGTGAAAAAATCAAACCTGGGTTGACTGTTCTTGTTGGGTTTATTCCCCAAATGCAGAAGGTAGTTGTGGGTTTACATGGTTACCATCAAGAGAAGAGAATCCCTCACCTGAGTCCGTTCAATAGTTCACTCCCCTGGGATCCATGATCAGCCATGAGGGATTCAAATCAGAAGCCCCCTCAAGGGTAGCACAGACAGCACTGTCCAGATTGAAACCAGTTTGGAAAGAGAACACCTCTATGAAAAACAAGACCAGGCCGTAGCGTGTACTGGTCCTTTCCATCTTCCTGTGCACATGCCAGACATGACATGGGCCCTCATAAATGAGCTGTTAGGAACCCAAGCCAAGCACTAAACATCAGAGGCACTGATCATATAACCAAGCAACAAGTGCGGCAAACCATTAGGCAGCACGTGAAAACCGTAAGGAAATCTTTTGACACCAGTCAATTAGAGAAAACAATGTCGGTATGGCCAAGCAACGATCCCAGTAGCATTACTGTAACAATTCTCCAGAGAACTGTTGAAGGAGGAAGACAGAGGGGAAGGCAAAAAAAAAACAAAACAAAACAAAAATATAAATAAATAAACAAAACGATGGACTGACAACATCGCCAGAGTGGGCCAGAGAACACAACTGCAGAGACCTAGGCCTTGGCACCCAGCCAACAGATCTGGAGAAACCCGATCAACTGTTCTTCTTCAGTGTGGCGCCCAATGATTCCCCCTCCACTCCCTTCCCCTCCCCGCCCCACGCGACTCACCCTCCTCCCCCTGGAGTTAAGGGAGAAGCAAAAAGAAAAGAGCAGTAAGTCACCTAGTCAGTCACCACTTCACAACCAGACGGACTGATATTCCTGACTGCTACATCTATACTTTCCAATGGAACACAAGAGGTTACCACTCCACAACCAGACGGACTGATATTCCTGACTGCTACATCTATACTTTCCAATGGAACACAAGAGGTTACCACTCCACAACCAGACGGACTGATATTCCTGATTGGTATATCTATACTTTCCAATGGAATTCAAGAGGTTACCACTCCACAACCAGACGGGACTGATATTCCTGACTGCTACATCTATACTTTCCACTGGAACACAAGAGGTTACCACTCCACAACCAGACGGACTGATATTCCTGACTGGTACATCTATACTTTCCAATGGAATTCAAGAGGTTACCACTTCACAACCAGACGGACTGATATTCCTGACTGGTACATCTATACTTTCCACTGGAATTCAAGAGGTTACCATTCACAACCAGCACACACTGATATTCCTGACTGCACATCTATACTTGCCACTGGAACACAGAGAGAGACGATCCCAGACACAAGGCATCTGAACACACACGCGTGCCGAGAGAGAGAGAGAGAGAGAGAGAGAGAGAGAGAGAGAGAGAGAGAGAGAGAGAGAGAGAGAGATAGAGAGATTATAATGTTGACGATGGGTTCGTTCATTTGTTTAAATCTGTACTTCTTAACTGACATCAATCTGCCAATGAATCTATACCACTATTTTCAATACAATGTGATATTTACAGAAATTTGTAATATTTCTTTCCAGTCAACACACACACACACACACACACACACACACACACACACACACACACACACACACCAACACACACATACGCACACACAAACACTTCACGCTCCTCCCGTCTTCAACCCCTTCCCCAAAACGGGAGAAAGAGACATAGAAAACCTAGAGAGATACAACCGACTTTTGAATGTGCTGCTTTGAGTAGGGCTGGTGGCAGTTACAATGCTTGATGGCTTCCAATATTGAACCAGGAATTCAGTGCAGCCTCAAGTTTAACCTGGTGAGTAGGGTAATGGGTGACCAAGACTATGAAACGCCACACCAACAACTCAAAAGAAATTTGCTTTCATGTTTACAAGACACCAGCCCCTGACACAAACGTTCAGGGGAATGCCCGTCATAGCGTGCAAAGCAGTCGTTTACACTACACCAGCCCTGACACAGACGTACTGGAGCCTGCCCGTCATAGCGTGCAAGGCAGTCGTTTACACTACACCAGCCCCTGACACAGACGTACTGCAGCATGCCCGTCATAGCGTGCAAAGCAGTCGTTTACACTACACCAGCCCCTGACACAGACGTACTGGAGCCTGCCCGTCATAGCGTGCAAGGCAGTCGGGGAAGATGTGGTGGTCACCTTTCAACGCAGGCCGTTTCATGTAGGAACTATTGTTAGAAGAGCAGGGAGTGGGCGCGCGCGCGCGCGCACGCACATACACACACACACACCACTCCCAAACACTCACACCACACCATACAGACAGACATACACACATTTTTCTACCACACATGCATTATCGAAAAGAAAAGCATTTATACCCACTTAAATATGATGGTTCTGGCTACACACCTAAGTAAATGTTATATGCTACTAATGTTTATGCTCAGTTAAAAAGACATACGATTTTGTAAGTAGATACTTCTTCTTGACATTACTTGCTTCTCAGAACGTGTGCACGAACGAGTTTGTTCTGCAGTAGTTTCTGTAGGGATTAGCGTATTTCCTAACAGCGAAGAAATTACCTTTTAAAGCAGAGCTTGTTCCCAGCTCTGAAAACATTCACAACTGATCAAATTGTTCTTTTCTACGCATATTAGAAACTCCTTGTATTCGAATGCAAATCCGTGATTCCGTTTGTCTAAAGCAGCATAGTAAAAGTAACTGTTGTGATACTACAAAAGGTGGTTCTCTCAACGGAAGACATTCTTAAATGTTCAAAAGTTACTAAATCATTTCGTTTTTCTTAAACTAAACTTTCTGATCCATCACTGAACATGTTAGTTTTTATTGAAATAGCGCTGTGTTTGCTTTGTTAACCAGTCTTCTTGGGAAAACATAGATACAAATTAATTGTGCCCAAGCCATATAACCCCAAGTTGTTTAGCAATTCGAGCCACACACACGCACAAGTCATTCTAAATTATGACTGACACTTTTGTTGTTTTGGGACAGTCACATGTCTACAGCGATATGAAAAAAATCACACTCTCTAGAAATGTGCATGTGGAACAGAGACATTGGTTTGGTTCTCACTCTGTTTTTATAGACGTATACATGCATGTGTAAATACAGATAGATAGATAGATACACACACAAACAGATATATATATATATATATATATATATATATATATAGATCTATCTGAACAATTAAGTAGTGGGGGAAAACAAGTGCAGGTTAACAATTTTTACATCATTATAGTAATGACTTGGCAAAGATTTGAAATAGAGAAAACAAATTTGAAGATGAATTTAATGGAAAAATGTATATTATAAATATAAAAACCCTTTCCTAGCTGCACGAGGAAACACTCGCAATCCCAGTTTACCTTGTAGTCAGGGTACTGGTGACCATACTATGAACGCCACACAACAACTCCAAAGAAAATTTTGCTTTCATGTTTACAAGCACACCATCCCTGACACACACAAACGAACGTTCGGGGAATGCCCTCATAGCGTGCAAAGCAGTCCGTTACACGTAGCACCAGGCCCCTGACACAGACGTACGGAGCCTGCCCGTCATAGCGTGGCAAGGGCAGTCGGTTACAATACACCATCCCCTGACACGACGTACTGCGCAGCATGCCCGTCATAGCGTGCAAAGCGTCGTTTACACGTACACCGGTCCCTGCACATGCAGGACGTACTGGAGCCCCCCATGCCCGTCATAGCAGTGCAAGATGCGTCGGGGAAGATGGTGGTGGTCACAGTTCAAAGCAAGGGGCCGTTTTCAGGTAGGAACTATTGTTAGAAGAGTATGTGAGGTGGGCGCTGCGAGGGCGCGCCACATACCACTGCCCACACCACTCACAAACAGTCCCACCAGACTACATAGAATAATACACACATTTCTACCACATCATTGATTGCGAAAAAGAAAAGCTTTATAGTACCCACCGATAATGAAATATGATGGTGTCTGGCTACACACCTAAGTAAATGTTATATGCTACTAATGTTTATGCTCAGTTAAAAGACATAACACGATTTGTAAGTAGGTACTTCTTCTTGACATTACTTGCTTCTCAGAACGTGTGCACGAACGAGTTTGTTCTGCAGTAGTTCTGTAGGGATTTAGCGTATTTTCCTAACAGCGAAGAAATTACCTTTTAAAGCAGAGCTTGTTCCCAGCTCTGAAAAAACATTCACAACTGATCAAATTGTTCTTTTCTACGCATATTAGAAACTCCTTGTATTCGAAATGCAAATCCGTGATTCCGTTTGTCTAAAGCAGCATAGTAAAAGTAACTGTTGTGATACTAAAAATAGTGGTGGATCTCTCAACGGAAGACATTCTTAAATGTTCAAAAGTTACTAAAATCATTCGCGTGGTTTCTTAAACTAAACTTTCTGATCCCATCACTGAACATGGTTTAGTTTTATTGAAATAGCGCTTGTGTTTGCTTTGTTAACCAGTCTTCTTGGGAAAACATAGATACAAATTAATTGTGCCCAGCCATATACCCCAAAGTTTGTTTAGCAATTCGAGCCACACACACGCACAAGTCATTCTAAATTATGACTGACGGGGCGGGGGGTACTTTTGTTGTTTTGGACAGTCAATGTCTACACTAGCGATATGAAAAAAATCACACTCTCTAGAAATGTGCATGTGGAACAGAGACATTGGTTTGGTTCTCACTCTGTTTTTATAGACGTATACATGCATGTGTAAATACAGATAGATAGATAGATACACACACAAAACAGATTATATATAGATATATATATATATATAAGTATAGATTATATATATCTGAACCATTAAGTAGTGGGGAAAACAAGTGCAGGTTAACAATTTTTACATCATTATAGTAATGACTTGGCAAAGATTTGAAATAGAGAAAACAAATTTGAAGATGAATTTAATGGAAAAAATGTATATTATAAATATAAAAACCCTTTCCTAGCTGCACGAGGAAACACCGCAAATCCTCTCGAAGGCAGATCTATATGTTTCGCGCCTGCTCCCAGGCCTTTCGTCCGCTGGATCGGGACTCATCAGGGAGACACGGCTGATTGTGTCTGTGCTCCTGGCGTCAAATAGAGACACACCACAGTCCATAATTCTGTGGTGTTCTGACCGCCAAGGGTTCGAAAAAAGAATCCACAGCACCCCAAAAGCAGCCAGCGAAAGGTAGTAGAATAAAAGGTAGTAGAATAAAACAAAACAAAAGTGTGGAGAGGATGAAAAAAAAGTTACTGAAAACTAAAAGCATTATGCAAACAGTATAAATGTAGGGGACAATCTATGAGCCTGTGCTTGAGGATCCATTTTAAGGATGCAAGGGAGATCAAAAGATATGGACCAGTGTGAGTGGTCAGCTCAGCTGTTCAATAACCCAAGCATTGTCAGCGGCTAAGAATTGTGCAGAGTAATCTTTACTTGCATCTCCTATAAGATGCAATCACCCACTATGTGTGTGTGTGTGTGTGTGTGGTGTGTGTGTGTGTGTGGGTGTGTGTGTGTGTGTGGTAGGTGAACCATCCGAATCTCAGATAGAATGTAAAATTATATTTGAGAAAATAAAAGCAAGGGATTTGATTAAAGACTTCAGGCCTCCCTTCCTCATGTTGTTTATAAAAGTAGGTTCAGCAAGCTGTGAACACTGGAACGATCTACACTTTTCTCTGAGGTCAGTGAACACCACGCATAATCATTGTGTGTAGATTAATAGGAGATAATAAACTGCGTGCATCTGTTGGTGAATTATTTGCATCGAAAATCGTTCTCTGGTTTACTTTTTTGTCTTGATTTTGAAGAGGTATTTACTTCCAATGATTCGACATTCATGTGTAAATTCTTCATGCATTGGACTTCAGTTCTCTTTGTTTACTGACAATATGAAATCGTTAGTGTCTGTTACGGTCAACTACC
>JADBJO010035818.1:5000-11792 GCA_016801955.1 Conus betulinus | reverse complement strand
GAGTGTTGCCTTTCTTCACGGTGCTGCCTGGAAATACAATGGCCTCCGTAAGTCTCTGGAAAATCAAATTTACCAACCCAAGGCAAAAAAAATTGATGATCATATCCCACAACGATTATACTGTTGAGCTTGGCGATCACTGTCAAATATTTATTGACTACCCGTACTGTGTCTGTTTTAGGATCATGTCAATGTGATTAGGGAGCGGCTCGTTGCCCTCTTGGCCCTTCTTGCGGCAGAGCTACCACAAACTCCTCCAAAAGTGTATAAAAACTTTGAGGGCAGCAGTGAGCAGTTTGTCATTTCGGGCGGATATAGGCAACAGGCGCCAACATGCTATCTTTGAATTTCTGACAGAGAGATTAACCTTTTTCTTATCTATGTGCCCTCAGGAGTTTACAAAGAAAAATTTTTTGTTAAGATAAAATTCTGGATGTGTGTTTTTTAGGTTGTAGGTTTTTTTACAGGGTTGTGTTAAAAAGAACGTTGTGAGTTGACTTCAACATGGTGACAGCCCCTGATATGGCCCTTTGCAGTTGAGGTGCTTGGGCTGTCACAGCAGCATTACTCACCCGTATCCTCTCACCCCCTCTTTCTCGCTTTTTGTTTATCTTTTTGTTCATTTGTTTTTTTTTTATTTTCTGTCCATGTGCATTTGTTTCCTGTTCGCCTGTTCCTCAGACTTCTGTCCCTCTCTCTCTTCTTTTCTCTCTCTCTTCTTTCTCTCTCTCTCTCTATCTCTCCTTCTACTCTTTCTCACCTCTGGCTGTCCTCCCTCAATTTCTGTTTCTCCCTTTATTCCACATTCTGTTTCTTTGGTGTTCCTCTATCATCCTAGTTTGATTGGTCTTCAACACTTTTTTAGTTAGACTTATGAACAGATGTGTGTGTGCTTTTTTTCTCTCGCTCCCCTCCTCTCCGTCTCCTCCCCTTCTCGATCTCTTTCTCTCTCTCTCTCCTCTCTCTCAGCGGGGACAGCAAAACTGCTGGAATTGTGTCACAGAAGGGATGGTGCTACCTTAGGACTGCTCCTGTCGTATTTGTTCCGGGGCAGTTTGCTCTTTCAGTGTGGTGACATCGAATCAAACCCTGGACCCCAACCCCCCCTCCCAGCAGAGACTCCACTCACCAGACACGATTTCATGGTGGACTTTCCTTACAGAGAGCCAGTCTGGAAAGGTCAACAGACTTTGACAGTTCTGGGCCTTCATCTGTCAGCACAGATCCTGCACTCTGTGATCTCATGGCCACCTTCGACATGAGAAGTGAAGTGACCAGATGGACGCCAAGATGGACGCAGTGTTCATTACTATCATTACAGGAAGCATAGCAAATAGGATCTTCTCTGTCCGCTGTGTAAAAGTGCCGAAGAAAACGAGGTTCGCTTTGTATTCTGTTGTCTGATTTTGAATGATCTGAGGAGTCAATTAATTGATAAAAAAAATATTCTAAGCATCTTTCCTTATTACGACTTTCATTATTCATGCCATCCACAAACAAAGCCACCATAAAACGTTTTGCTGTTTTCTTGTACAAGGCAATTAGGATTAGAAGTATAGTATGCAGTTAAGAATTAATCCTCTGTGCTGTTTGATATTTAGTCAGACGATTACCTGTTGAATTATGATGGATATTTGATTGATTTGTTTCCTGCTTCTTTTTCAAAAAGATTTATTCTCATTACCCCCTTCATTATGGGCTAGGGCTTACGTGAATAAAACATCCATGTCCATATCCGTATCCCTCTCTCTCTCTCTCTCTCTCTCTCTCTCTCTCTCTCTCTCCACCATGTACAGATTAGTTCCCTATCCTCTCTCTCTCTCTCTCTCTCTCTCTCTGTGAAACCACTCAGAAACACACACAGACAGACCAACAGACAGACGCACAGACAGACACGAAGAAACGCACAGTACACAATAGATAACTTTTAAGATGAGAGCATGGTACTTATAAATGCAGTGCACCAAGACTATTATAAATAAAGAAATATGGACTACACTATATGTTCTTCATTTTTCTCTCCCTTTCCTACTCAATCCCAATCCCATTCATATTGTGACACCCAAGTAGCCACAATTAAACAAGTCATTCGTCCATGACCACAAAGAGGCTTCCTACAACAGAGCAAACTTTCACACACAACATACATAGTAGTTATTTGATTTTCAAATATACTCAGTTATTTGGCGGTTTCTGATTTCTTAGTTTAAATGATTTGGACAGAAATAGAGCCAGTGGCACACACATCCTTGAATTTGATAATAATAAAATAAGTTTGAAAGAATTTGGATGTATATAATATTTGCGAGAAATATATCTCTCCCGCAATAGTTTATACTTGGGACAAACTAATGTAAAGTGAAGTTCCGTTTCAAGTTTGTTGGGACAAAATGGGCATGTTTTCTTGGCTTCTCGAATGTCTTAACCTGTGAGGTTTAAGTTGGAAAACACCAAGCCGAAGTCTGGTTAGGTGTTTTCTAAATGCGTGATTTTTTTTAATCTCCACTAGTTAACCAGGAATACTTTATAGTTGACGAAATGTGGAATAAAGTTCGTATCTTTCTTTTGATTGTAACAAAGCGTCTATATCTTGGAGACGAAAGTCATAAAGCCTTTGTTTAAAAATGGATGTAAACTATTTTACATTTTCTACTCCTTGATTCTCCCACACAAATCCAAACCCATACCTAAACAATGTAATGCAAAACTTGCTTACCAAATTTGTCTTACTTTGACATTGCATTGTGTACAGCATTTTGTATGATTTCCTCGTAATACAATATTTCTCCATTTTTGTTAGTCTTAACCAGTGCTTAATAGTTTTAGTAAAAGTAGTAATTGTATGTAAAGCGGATATCTGTTAGCTTCATAATACGCAAGTGGATTAGGTGTTTGTATGCTAATATTCAAATAACGTTTTATGGCAAGAAGATGTACTCTGTCAATAGGGGTGTGATCTCCAGTCAACCCCCAAACTTCCGCACCATATGTCAGAATAGGATGTACTTGAGTGTCAAATATCTTAAAGAAAATCTTAGGAGAATTTTCGCCTATAGACCAGAGAAATCTAAAGATACTGAAAACACGTTTTTTTTTTTTTTTTTTTTTTTTTTTTTTTTTCTTTTTTTTCTTTACGAGCCATTTTCCGTAGAACCATTTTTCTCTTGCAGCAAGGTAACCCCCTTTCCTAAATACTACCATTTTTTTATTTTTCATTATCAACTGTAAGACCTAGTCTATCTGCCGTACTTCATAGAATGTTCAGTTGGTGCTGGAGCCCCGATAACAGTGGTAGAAAGGAGGACAGCATCATCAGCAAATAACAAGACCAGAATCTGCATCAAATCAGGTGACAATCGTACCCCATGTCTACCATGCTGTGTTATATCATTTGCAAGCTCCTTGATAAAAAAAAAAAAAAATAGGAATAAAATAGAACTACAGTTATCGCCTTGTTTCAATCCTCTAGGACACATAAAATGTTTCTGTAAGACCACCGTTAGTTCTGACCCTAGCTTTAACTGTTTCATACATACTTTGAATAGCTTTGAACATTTTCCCTTTGATACCATTTTTACGGAGTATAAGCCAAAGATGGTTTCTGTCTATGAGATCAAAGGCTTTCCTAAAATCAATGAAAGCTGCATATAATTTTGTTTTGTTAGTTGAAAATTGCTTCTGAACTAGTGCAAGTAGAGTAAATAATGTGGTCGACTGTACTGTAATTCTTTCTAAACCCTGCCTGCGTTTCACTCAACAAATTATTTTCCCCTGCCCAATTTGTCAATCTCTTATTAAGTATGACTGTGAACATTTTGCTGCTGATATTCAACAGCGAAATACCCCGGTAGTTGTCAGGGGAATTAATGTCTCCTTTTTATGTAATGGCTGTATAATTGATTCTGATCAATTTTGAGGAAATATACCTGAATCCAAAAGTTTGTTGAAGAGCTTAGTCAGGAACAAAATGACATGAGGAGAAGAATTTTTTTTTTAAAACTCACTGCTGAAGCCATCTGGTCCTGATGCTTTTCCATTCTTTAGTGCTTTCATGGCATTATATACTTCTAGTTCTGATATTTCTAAATCTATAGTGGAACAATCTGTTTCACAAACAGATTGAGTATCAAAAACTTCGTTAGAAAATGGACCATTACTATTTAGTTTATCATTCTGTATAGATGCGTCATTAATCCTTTTTTTTAAGTGGTCATACCAATCTTCACTTGAAATAGTACAGGTTGTAATCTGTTGTTAATACGTCTTCTTTTTATGGTACCCCCCAAAATGTTTTAGGATCAGTACTATTGCATTCAAGCGTTACAAGAACATTTTGTTTATCTTCTACCTGTTTACTTTTTATAAACAATTTGCAAATCCTTTCTCATAGTGGTGTATTCGCCCCTAAGTACGTCTGCATCGTATGAATCCACACATTTATTCAAATTTCTCAGGGGACTGACGAAGTGCTGTTCGTTTATCCCTGCATTCCTTATCGAACCAAGTACAATTACTTGTTTTCCCCAATACTATCTTTTTCTTCGTACACTGCCCAGCCTCAGCAATACCTGTTAAATTTTTTTCTACAGCTGCATTGACATCAATGTTAATCAATTCAGCTGCTTGTGTGAAAATTAATGAAATTTCAGTTGATAACAGTGCTTGCCTATATTCATTCTCAAACTCTTGATTCCAAACATACTTTTCAATAATAGTTTTTTCTAACTTTTCACAGGTTTTTACCGGCTGCTTTTGAACAGTAAGGGTTAGTTTCACGGGCATATGTTTGGATTAAATTCTTGAGATCACTTGTAAACATGAGGCATATTCAGTGACAAGACCGGGAAATAAGGAAATAATCGATCACACTTGATCTATTGTGAGCAATGTTTGTATATGCCCCACAACGGTCTCCTGATAACAGACCATTCAATATAACAAAAATAGACAACGACCGATGTCGTTTGTTGAAGATTCCTTCGATTTCCGTTGGTACTCCTTTTCAGGCAGTAAATTTTCGTCATCCTTATCATTATCATCAACGTCATATGGCAAAGAATGCTCTTTTGCGTTTGCATCAGCAGTCCTAGCATTGAAATCACCTATAAGCATAAGGGGACATTCCCCAATCAATTCATAAACATCAAACGTACACTGCTCTAGTAAATCAATTCCATTCTCGATTTCTGTGTCAACATAATAGACGCTATGGGCAGGAGGAACACACACATACCTATCAATACACATTCGTTTCGTAAATTTGGCAGAAGCTTTGAATCTTGAGCACGATGCAGCTGTCGTATTCAACTTGAATTTGTTGTACTAAACTAGAATACATTTTCTTTACTAACATGATAGCACCTCCAGAGAGGCGAGCTGTGGTGCTGTCTGATACACTCACGCCTGGGGGGACAAAACACATCAAAAGCAGGAAATAAATGAGATGGAAAGCTGGATGGCAATGTTTCTGTAAGAAAAACAATATCATAATTTGTCAAGAATTGTCTAATGTCAGGCTGATAGATGGTATTTAGTCCTTCTATGTTATAAGTTAAAAAGGATACACTGTGACCATGTATGTTCGGTTATTTTTGGTTGGCCTTCAGAGGCAGGGTTGATGACATGGGCAGGGTCGTATCCCTAGGTTGTTGTTGGA
This sequence comes from Conus betulinus, assembly GCA_016801955.1. Lineage (NCBI taxonomy): Eukaryota > Metazoa > Mollusca > Gastropoda > Neogastropoda > Conidae > Conus > Conus betulinus. The sequence goes on along the minus strand of JADBJO010035818.1, from coordinate 6,136 downwards.
GGCTTCGGGCGGAGCTCACGATTCCGTTCGGGCGCCTTCCCTTGTTAGTTTTGGCATGTGGAAATAACTCTGTGACGTGCTGTTGCACTCCTTGCTGTTGTGCCTGTGAGTTGTTTTTCCTAACCCTGTTCCGGAGTTTTGCTTCTGGTCAGCCTACTTTTTACTGTAGGGGTCTGTCTGTCCAAGGATCAGCAAGCTGTTTGGCGTAACTTTGACTGCTATCTGTATGGGGTCTCTCTTCTTCTGTGGCTTGCCTGGCGTTGGTGAAATCTGAAACTGTGTTTTGCCATTGGTGTACTTTGAAGGTATATTGGGTTAGTGGGGATTTTTGCTTACAGCATCTTGCGCTGAGGGGTCCTTGGGTACGGTTGCTACTCTTATATCACTGGTTGTCTGGGATGAATTGCTGGGTAGATTTCCTTCTACACAAGTTTGGTTGGTCCCATCGACTGGGCAGGGCACAGGGGACACTGTGTGGCTGTGTACTTTACTGGGGTGGGGGTGTGTCCTCTCTGGTTGTTGGCTGTACGTCAGCAAAGACTGGATGGTTTCTGTCCTCAATACTGTGGGGAGGGCTTCCAAGCAGAGACTCATCACTGCTGTTTGAGGTTGGTACAGCCTAATGCCCCGTGCATCCACTATTTTCCTGTATCTTGTTGGGGGTGGTTCTGTTTGACTTTGGATGACTCGGTCTCTCTAACGGTACTGAATCCTGCACCTGATTATTTGTCTTGGTGGCTTTACAATCTTCTGGAGTAGTGCTGTATTGCACCGGTTTAAAATGATGGCCTCTGACCTCTCGGTCTTTTTTGATGGGGGGCCTCATGTCCTGTTCCTTTGTCACCAAGGCGTATGTTTCGTCTGGGTTTTGCTCAGCAGTGGGAATATGTTCGTATCCCAAGTCCATGGTGGTCTCTCGTCTGCTTCTCTTGCAGGCTGTTGTTGATGTTCAAAGGGATCATCCTGAGTAGGCCTGTCGGCAGGATCACTGCTTTCCTGTCGACTGCCTGCTTTGCTGCCTTCTCTGTTCTGGTGAGCTATGTCACGTCTCTGGTTGTGGGCAAGGTTTGTTGAATTTGTCCCTGCAGTGAGACCTCTATGGTCTCTTCTGTTCTGTCCTTTCTGAGATCCATTCT
>JADBJO010035817.1:0-11795 GCA_016801955.1 Conus betulinus | reverse complement strand
GATGCAGCCTTCCCTTCATCTTCTGATTTGTGGTGGTGTAAAAGAACGGAATAGAATGCAAACAAAGCATTTTTTCTACTTGTCAGACATGTTTTTCAACGCACAGTTGTGTGTACACATTGAAAGTAAATGATTTGAAATTGCTATGTTCGATTAGTTGAGTGTTTGCTCTTTCCTGTGACACCTAACACAAGACTGTCAGTTGTTGTCTAGCAACCGTAAAAATAAATTAAAAAGTGGCCAAATATGTGCGTTGGCAGGGAGTGAGCGCTACGCGCGAGCGTGCGCCGGCAGGGGAATCATGCTGTACGGGCCGCTCTCAGCTGGATAGTATGCGAAAAACGCTGATCATGAAATCTTCTGAAGTCCTGATAATTAGTTTAGAGAAGTCAGCTTAATTGCGTCGTTCTCTCTGGTGACCAATCTGACATCTTTGCGCTTGTGTGGATTTTCCATAGTCTTTCCAAAACAGCTGTGTTCATCAACTTGAAAAAGTCTTTTTCTGAAGCATCTGTGGATTTAGTTCTGAGATCAGTGTTCTTCATTATGTATGGTTTTATGAACTGTTCTTGATCAAAAGCGATTGTACGATGAACTGCTGTAAGCTTTTAAACCATATCTTTAATAAAATTGGGAGAAAGTTTGTAATGACAGACATTTTTTTTTTTTGCCTCGAAGATTAGACACAAGTTTAGGTGGTTCTGCCATTGACACCTTTAGGCTTTTTGCTGCTAATGGATAGTCATTATGCAGGTCATGGAGTTCATGAGGATATTCCAAGTCAACTTCTAGAGTAAAGCCCCGATGTTGATCAGCTTCCAGAGTATGCAGCCATCTTAAAAAACTTTTGGAGGTCGCCTAGTCCTTCTATGTACATTTTAAAATAAACGTAATGGAAGTGATTGACTCATAGCCCAACCATACAGATTGTTTGCATCTAAATACATAAGACAGACTTTTCATCAGGATCATAATCATCAAGGTATTTGTTGTTTGCTTTACAGTAATTGTGCACGCCATACTAATTCCCCCACGCAATCCGTTTTTCAATCATCTGAAGCATTGGTAGGTCAGAACAACAGGTCAATCTGGACTCCAGTATATTTCGAGAGAAAGCGTCCCAAACTCATCCCGAGTGAAGAAATATAATGCGCAGGATCTGGACTATAACGTTTTATGCAGGTCTTTCTGTAATTTTCAAAAATGTCCGCCAACAAACAAAACGTCAGCCATTAAATAAAGTCATGATAGTCTCCCATTGTTTTACACTCTAACTTTTGCCATGCTTCTTGAGCATGCTGATAGTCGGAGTCGCTGATGTCCTTTTCCTCTAAGACTAGAAAAGAACGCACCTGTTAGGCGGAAGTGAGTCTTCGTCAAACCTTTCCAACTGTTCATGTACTCATAAGGGTAAACGCCCTTTCTAACAAGTGTTGGGTCAAAAAAAAAATCTTCTGTTATTGGGCAGGACCTTAAGGACATAGCCAGTGACTCTAATGATCCCATCAGGCGTTGCATAGAGTCATAAAAAGACAGGTTATTTAAAGTGAAACACATGTACTTTCTCATGACTGTGCAATGCATGACACCCTGAAGTCGCTGTTACTGCTTGCAATATAAGATGAGAGTCGTAACCTCGCAGGTTATGAAAGAATATAGGCAGCTTCCATGTCTTTGGTTCAAACTTTAGTTGAAGATTGCATTTACTATGTGCTGCTCATCTGAAATTCCCGCTAATGTGGTCATGGTCTCTTACTGTTGTGATTTCTGGTGTTAGTTTTAAACCGCTAATCCAACAGTGAGTGGCTGAGTCATACTGTTGTTGGTCTTCAGGGGTCATCTTAATGTCGGATAAATTCAGATTATCAGAACAGTCATTACGCACTTGCTGCATGCGTTTTAAGAAATATTCTGCAGCATGAGGTCCTCTGTATAATTCTGGCTTTGAATGGGCGTCATCCGACCTGACAACAATGAAGGCAAGTGAACAAATCTAGTGATTACTCACTGAGACTGTTTTTTGTAAATTTTTTGGTGCTGGCCCCACATAAAGAACAATAAGCGACTCAAAGTCTGCGTAAACAACATATGGACTCGTTTGCAGTCGTTTCCAGTTCTCTGAAACAAACCTTACTGCCTTCTCTCGGCGTAATTAGTTCTGTATTACAGTCAACTGGGCTGATACAATGTTTTATATGTTCACTTGCGGCTTGAACAGATGGAATTCTTGTTAAACATTTTCTACAGAATGCTTGTTTGTGCCCATCTTTTGAAGTATGATGCATTAAGTCTACTCATTGTGCGTATCAGTGTGTAATGGTGAGACACTAGGAGTAAGTCCACATGATTTTTGGTTGGAACACCTATTGTTGGGCTGTTCTTGGACACTCTGATGGGCAGAAGGTTGGTGTCCTAAGACCATGTGTACACGTTAACAGCTATTGGTTTGTTCTGGTCTTCAAACTGATCAATTTTGTTTACGCTAACAGAAAAGGATATTCCACTGGTTAAGTTCATTGATGCAAGGTTGATAGTTAAACACTCTGTCTGCTTTTTAGCAACGTGATGCAGCCTTGCAAGAACACACCGCATAAAACATTTGTTGTCTGAATTCTTTATGTTTCAAAACTGCTCTTTTTGCAACTAATGCTGGGGGGAGTGGAATGTAAGACTTGCCTACAATCGGCACATACTTATCCTGTTTTAATCTGATCTCTTAAGACGTTTACCCTCTGACCAGCCAGAGCCTCTCATTTTAGCTTCTTCAGAGGCTACGTTAAACTGTGTAAGCAGTTGGTCTGCCCAACTAGGTGTTAAGGCACTATAGGAAAGAATAGTCTGCTGTTTAGTTGAGACCCAGACTTCTAGATTTTCTTTATTTATTGTTATATAATCGATTAAAAAACAGTTAACCTTACTTTAACTGGAGGGCCTATTGACAGTTTACTTGGAGCTTGAGAAATAGCATGTACAACGCTTGCCTGTACGTTTGTTGGATCAATAACTTCTACATCGATCTCACTTAAAGCTTTTGACAAACGCTCTTCCTCTAAATATTCATCTGACCAAGCGTCAGGACTTTCATATATCTTAGCCATGTTGAGCTTCTTTTCTAACTCAAAATATTTATTTCAGTTAAAAACAATTACTTAGTCAGAATCAGTATCAACGTTTTTTTTTGTGCTTAGACTCATAAACTAAAGTATAAACACCCCTTGGTGTTGTTAATGTGAGCTGTGTAGAACAGAGTTTAATATCACTTTTACTTTTTTTTAAACTTTGTTTTTATCTGGTCGGTTTCTGGCTGTTGAGAAAAAGTTGCCCGCACCTTTTTTTGAAGATCAAACTTTTGTCTTTTGTAATCCTCAAAATCAGCCTGTAAACCACTAAATTCTTCATCCGTGATGTGCGAGTCAACTAGTGCTTTATTTATTATCAGTTTGAAACGAACTAAGTTTAGCTGTTATTAGTTGAACCATAGCTGTGTGCTTTGGAGTATATCGTTCTTATTTTTTGCTGTTAGAACTTGCAGCTAATGTACAAAGGCCAAGAGTTAAAGACAAACCGCCTGGAAGTATAGCTACCGTTGCGCCTACGCCTGTTTCTAAGAGACCTACACTTTCCTACTGATAGAGCACTGAAAGTCGATGTTCCAGTATTAACATATGTAACAGCATTAAAGACAGCAGAATAGCTTCGTTTGGTTTTGCTGTATTTTGAAAGGTCTTGCTCTAGTTTTTGTTGCATTTGTGTATTGTTGGTTGATCTGAAGGTTTTTATGTTAGGGCTTTCTACTATCTCTTCTTTAGAGACTTTTGGATCAACCTGAACAGACATGCTTTTTAAAATAAAAAAAAAAAGTTGTATATCCTTTAATCTGTTTTCTTGAATATTCAGCTGCACATCATATATTAAAAACAAGTATATATTAACTGGTTTATCGCTCTCTTTTTTCTTTATCAATATGAATGGTTATTCCGTTCTTAAAAGTTTTCCCACTTCCATGCAACTGATTATCTTCCATCGACCTCAGATCAGTCCATAAACCGTATGTCGTTGTTAAATAATAATCAAGTCTAACACCATGAAGGTGTAGATCTTTAGACACAAGGTCTACTGTTGGACTTCTACGCCTCCGGCCTCCAAACAATTTTCTTATTTCGTCAAAATGCTGATAAGGTGTAAGCCCGCTACCGTAGATTTTGGTTACCTTCAATTGAACATTGTACTTTCGTTATTTTATGATTAATAAACGTTTCAGTTCCTCTTTTGAATAGTTCTTCATCTTCACACAACAATAAAACACCTTTAAGTGATCTTGCTGAGGCGCTAAAACAAAAATTCCATATAGTGTCTACCCTTCTTGTGGTATATTTAGAATGATGAATAACTCTCTTCATAACATATTGCAAATCTTGACTGATATTGTTGCTTGATCAGCCTTGCTAAGTTAGGGTTGCTAACAATGTCAATCTCTAACGAGATGTCAGAAATGCTGTACTTTGTTTCGGTGTCTGTCGATTTAATAACACGTCTGCATTCATTAAAAGTTAGTTCATATGACAATCTATCTTTTAATGCTCCTTGAAAGTATGGTGCATGCGCAGTTAACACTCAAAATCTAAGGGTATGGAAAAGTGATTTCCATACGCAAAACTTACATCTTCAGCCCTGTTACCGTCTTTACCACCTGCGGCGCCTATTCTGTGTTCTAGTGCTTCATTATTTTTGATTCCTTGAAACGCAAGATCAGCCCTTTCATTCGTGGTTAGCCATAGATCAGAATAGATAAAAAAATATATGTCTGCATTGTGTAAAGAAAATATTTCTTGCCCCTCAAGTTTTATAGAAAATTTCTTAACGATTACCCGTCCTAGATTCTGGACCACTATCCTGTTTGTGTTTGTTGCTGATTCGAGTTTTATTTTGAAAGTAAGTCGCGCAGAGCCTGGTACAATCATTTCATCTACTCCTAGGTCTGGAAACTGTACAGTAAGAATTTGATCTGAATCAATAGTATGGATTATTTGGAACAATAATATTCTGTTTATTTCCCTTTACGCCAAAGGGCTCTTTCAGTCTTCTATGCGGGTCAAGAATTTAGCCATATGCTTGTGGCATTTTTTTCATAAAACAAAATAAAAAAGTTAATTATTTAAAAAAAAGAAAGCATGGCAGGCATTGACGATGAAGATTATGACGCTTTTGATCCTGGAGACGACATGAGTGAAATGGCTCCTTTGACTGAGCACCCACTCATTGCGGCGTGAATTCAAAGTAAGGTCAGATCATTTTACCAGAGTTTAGATCAAGAACCCCCCCCCAAATATTTAGACCCTAACGATTTTGAAACAAAAGATAACCATATGTTTGTGAGAAGCGACCAAGGACAACTTGTTCAGCTTAGAACTAAACCAGACCCATCAAAGTTTTTAGCCAAGAGTACAATTATACAAAGGCTCAGTGGGAGCGATCAAAATCGCCCTAACATTGCTAAACCAAAATTAGATGGGAAGGCAGTTGATAAACTTCTAAAAACACTACAAGAACTCCCAACAGATAACCAAATGCAAAACTTAGAACTTACAGATTTAAGTCAAACAGCAGACGAAATAATACAAGCAGAAACCAGTTTTTCAGAAGAAACAGCATTAAAAACTATCCACAATCCGCCGCTACCTATGCGAGAAATAGCAGCCCTTGATCATGCTTTGAGAAGCATCAGAGGTAAATTAACAATTTAGCAAAACTGGGTGAACTAGATGAACATATAAAAAGAGAAAAAGAAAAACTCGTTGAGGCTGACGACTCCAACTTAGGACATCATATTAAAGGAAGAATAACACAAAGACTACATGATCTTGAACAAGAGAGATCCGCACGACTAGAAGTGTTGTCTACTAACAGAGAACAGTTGCGAACTCAAGTGAACAGAATAAGAGAAACTATCCGAAGAATTTTATATGAAAACACGACGCTAGTAGAACGAATACGAATACTGTTTAGAGAGCAAGGAGTCACATTAGCAAGCGTTATAACAGCCTTAGGATTTGCAATAAGTACACTGGTGTTGGCTATTACAGGCGGTGATGGTCAAAGGTCAGAGCCTCCGCCGCCATCTCCTCCGTCACCGCCCGATATATCATGGGTTAAAAAAAGAACTCGATCATCTTGCAGGTTCATTAAAAGAATTAGCCAGTAAGGCCATAGACTCTTTCCCCGGCATATTAGGTTCTGTCTTTAGCTCGATTTTGTCTACTGCAAGTAAAGTAGTTGGCTTTATGGCCGAGAACTTTTGGACAATAGTTGTCTTAATAGTCGGGTTACTTTTAAGTAAGATAAAGAAAAAGTAATTCGTGGCCAGCTAATCCAGTAACAAGTGCTGTCTTCTCATATTTATGGTCATTATTATTATTTTTGTTGTCTTCAACGGCCTTTGGGATTGGATGACTTATTCTTGGGGGTCGACTTATTTGTTTATTGTTTGTATATAACTGGCTTAGAATTTATGTCGTTTTTTCCGACATTCTGTTCATTGCCTGCCACAAGGATTTCATTATTGTAATTTATTATTGATCCTATGTGAAGTCTGAGGTTCGAAGGCAGCATGTATAAACCAGTGCCGACAACAAAGTCCACTTTCGATTTTGCGTATTGTAAAACATTTGGGTACCTTTTAATACTTGAAGGCAAATCAATTGCAGAATTAATGGTGTCCTCTAAATTTACTAAGTATTGTTTTTGTGCGTCAAAGCCAGTAAAAGGATCAATTATGTTCGATCTCGCTTGTGCTTGCGAACCTAGCAAGCAGCAAACATAACTACGAATAGAGTCGTTTATTCGTTCTGTTCCTGCTTTAGTTAGACCCTCAGATGTGTCTAAAATAAATGTCGTCCACGCTGTTTTATGCTTTTGCTCTATGGACCCGAGGTGAACAGTTGTGCCTGAAGAGAAAGATGTGTAAGGAGGATTCCAGTCATAGTTATACTTTCTGTGCACGCCCCAAAGATAAAGAGTGCCTAAACCATGATTAAGATCCAGCTTTTGTCTAAGGCCGTGTCTTAACATTGATACTGAATTCGTTACAGATCCTTTCAAAAGCTTTCGTGTCTATTCTGTTGCTGAATGGATTAAACGGTTTGTCATTTGGTGATGACGCTTGCAGTTCAGACAAAATACGTCTGAAGGTGTAATAGAAATGAAATCTATACACTGACCTCAACAAAGGATCAGGATGATTAAAATGGTCGGCACACGACACTCCACACCCAGCTGATGATGCACAAAACACAGCAAAGTTTAACTGGTTCTGATAAAACTGCATTGGATGACTGAACCACACTTTCGGGTGTGATCTTTTTTTATAGGGTGGTTTCAATGGAGTAGTAAAAGGTGTCAGACTGAGTCACAGAAATGTCAAGTGTATCAGTTGTTATATTTTTAAGATTGTAGTGCGGTCCGACAGAATATTTGGCATTAGTATATTTAAATGTACTCATTTCTATTTTGTTGAAAAATGTTTTGTAACAATAACAACCCAAGACAGTCCTTCATTTTTTTAAATATGCTATTGATAACGAATGCGGAACCCAAAGGGTCGCACTCCATGAATTTTTTTTTTTTTTACAAAGTCGTATGGTTTAATATAAGTAAATCCAAGAAGAATAATAAGATTCAAAAAGTTGGCAATAGAGGAAACTTAGTTAGCCAGTTAACCATACCTAAGGTTATATACGGGTTTTGCTCACTAAAAGAAGCAATGAGTAACTTCGACATTACTCTCAAACTTAACAATGCAAATCTAAAAACAATGTTGACATTCAAAACCTGAAAAAGAAGAAGTAGGTTACTATTTTGATGGAGAGCTAGCTAAAATGTTAGGCTTTACAACTGCCAATCGAGCCATTCATAGTTTTAGAGTTACGCCAAAGAAAACTACTTATGAGGGGGGGGGGGGGGGGGGGGGGGGGGGGGGGGGGGCGGGGATCCGCTCGATCTTGCATTACATTCATTACTCTATGTTCATTTGGACGAGCTGAACACTGATGAAAACTTATATGATGGAAGGCCCTCAACTGTTTTAAGAGCTCTTCCGTCAGGGAAAGCTGCATACTGCGATTATGAAATTATACAATTCCCTAATTTACAGTTTAAAAAATTAGCTTGTGGGAGGGTGGGATCATTTAATATAAAAATCACAGACAAAAAACAGGAAAAAGTCGTGAAAATGTGACAACCTGCACATTGTTTTAGAAATAAAATAACTAGTTGTACTAAAAAATGTCGCGTGGACCAGAAGAATTAGGGGTTACATTAACACCTGTAAATGTGCATAACTTTAGAATTAAAAGACCTTGCAGACACAGAGGACTTTGAACAGAACGGTGAGATAGGCGCTTTGTATGATTTTGAGTACAGTAAAGATGGTTGTTATAAACACAAAGAGGTTAGCGACAACACTTTTTCCTAAAATAGAACAAATGCGCAAAGTAGAAACAAATAATGCAGGTTATTATGAATATAAAATAAATTTATAAAATAGTTCGAAAAACTGACAACAAATGGCACTTAGAACCATATTTAGAATGGGACATAAAATTTGAATTCTTAAGCCTATTTACATTTTCTGACCGTCAAAATAGTTTTAAAAAAGCATTCGAGTCTCTCATGCCAGAGGGCAACAGTCGGAAAGAGATCGAAATAAAGCCGTTTGGGAATAAAACAGTACATCCTCAACAGAAGAGAATCAGTTTTGAAGGATGCTTCTACAAAATTACTGTTCATTCCATGCATGAAATTATGAGACACGTTCACAATAATATTTGAAATTTCTGTCTTGAAAGATGTGGAGAGGAATGGGGCTTTGGGTTAGTTAGTGACATCCTTATGAAAGGAATTCTTATTAGCTGGCAAAACTTAGACTTTGAAAACTTAAAGTTACTGTCGTTGTTCTTTACAACGGTGAGGAGATTAAGATCATTACAACTAGCGACAAAAAATTGATATTACTCTAAATAGAAGATATCTTACAGAACTGAATTGAATAAATCTTACACATTTAGATCTTATAAGGTTTTATTATACTGACCAAGTTTTGACAGAGAGTATGATAAAAATAATAACTGGATTAGATTAAATTATGTTATAAAACTATGGAGCAGTTAAACTTTATGACAAAAACCCCTCATTGTTCATTGATTTGTGGACAGACTGGTTGTGGAAAAAAACAATATTTGTCCTCGACCTATTACAAAGAGTTTATCGTAATGTTTTTGATCATATAGTATTTTTTTTTTGCCCAACCTTAAAATGGAATCAATCATATCATGATCGACTGTTTGTATGGACAGATGATGACATATATTTTGATTGATCCCAGCAATAAACTGAGTGAGTGTTTAGAATACTTGTATAGACTGTTTGAGGGAACGCAGACAGTATTTATTATTGATGACTGTTCGGCAGAATGAGACATAGTTAAAAAAGAAAAACTTTGTCAAAACTGGCTTTCAGTGGAAGACATGCTGGGATAAGTGTGTAGATTTATGTCAGAAATATAACTCAGTTTTAAAAGACTTTAGAGAACAATTAAAGACTGTAGTTTTATTTCACATGAAAGACAGAGACGCATTTGATAAATGTATGAGCGAAAATGATGTTATTCAAAACGATCAGAAAAAAAATAGGATTAAGCAAAAACAAAAATCTCAAAAGTTTTATAAATTAGTATTAAAAACAGACAGTCGTACCTGGTCAGGAAATTCGAGCAACACTTTCAGAGACGCGTCCACTGAGTGGATGAAACTCGACTCTATGGTCCCAGCTTTCCCAGCTGAGTCAACAGCTAACTCAACTCTGGTCAGGAGCTGGTCTGGGCAGAAAAAATCACACATGGTTGTTATGGCAATCGAACCCGAGACCTCCTAGCCGGGAGTCTGTGATGCTAACCACTTCGCCTTGGCGGCTGGCACAAAGAAAAGTTTGCAGAGCATGCTGCAGACCTTCAGCCTAATTCCTGAAGGCTAAACACAAGCACTTTATGGTTTGCTCTGTAGCAATGCGGGAAAAAAGTATGAAAGAGGAAACCAGCTCCATCGATAGGCAGCACTGCTATGGATGTGTTCATTCTTTACTGAATTGTTTACTCCAGGATGGTTCACGTGAAATATTGCAGTGAATGCAACTTTAGTTTATAAATCTCATGCAAGTTAAAACAGCGCCTGTCGTGCGCAGATTTGGTAAAGGTGTATTTCAATAGAGACGCATGGCAAAATGCGAGAAGACATTCATAGTGTTTCCGGCTGCTTTAAATCACTGTCTGACACACGCACGAATTACTATTAAAAGGAACCCAACTTCTCATTGGAAAAGGAAACTCTACGCATTTCCATTGCGTGCTGCAGGCCATACTAACTGCATAGAGGGGCAAGTCACTTCACTTTGTGAAAAGAAGGGATAATCAAGCCTCTTGAACATTTTTGTCATAAGTAAATATGAAATGAGGTAGGAGACAGTAAACAATAAACAACAAACAAGTAGGGTAACTCTTGCTCCCACAAGAAAACAACTCCAAACGAATGCTGCTTATGCCACCGAATCGCCTAGCAACATGACAACACAGACCACATTCAACTTTTAAAAGGCTGTGCCAGTCTTGAATACAAGTTAATTCACATTTGTTCATTTCTCCAGTTCTTGTTGCTGTGTAGATGTGTTCGGTACAGGGTACAGCTTGGAACATCCTTTCTGGCGATGTTTCCTTGTTTGTTCTGTATGCTCTGTGCTGTCATGTCTGCTAGGCGATTCAGTGTCGTAGGCAACATTTCTTTGGAGTTATGTTTTCTTGTGGGAGCAAGAGTTACCCTACTTGTTTATTTTTTTTTCATAGAAAAACAACACACAACAACAACAAAAAAAAAAAACTCACCTAATCTGCATACACCCAGCAACCCCACGGAAGTGTCAGATTTCAACATAGTTAGCAGTTTGGTTTAGCGCTTGCAATTTTAGTGGACACAAACCAATTTTTGTTTCACTCTGGTCCAGAATCATAAAAAAATAATATTGTACCTGTGAGTACAATCTCATTCATTGAAGCAAGTTTGCTGAGGCGGAGCTATAAAGCTAATATATACTACTGCTGATAGCTTGTGAAGGGCATTTACCTGTTGCAAAAGGTGAGTGGTTTCATTATCATGACGGAAGTAGGAAGGAACAGCCCAGGTGTCAGTATGAACAGGAACAATGCCCTAGTCCAGCCTTTTACTCTTTGCCACAAGATCATACAAGAAAGTACATTGATATAGTTTTCAATTTCACCAAGGAGATGTCACCGCGTGCGGGCTACTCTTATGTGCGCACCACGTCTGCAAAGTTTCGAGATAAAAATGTGGATAATTTATAGCTAATGGTTAAGTGTGGTGTGTGTGTGTTGTGTGTGTGTGTTGTGATGGTGTGTGTGTGTGTGTGTGTGTGTGTGTTCACATGCATGTGCCAGCGTATGCGGTGTGTGTGTGTGTGTGTGTGTGTGGGGGGGGGGGGGGGATGGCTTGGTTGGTTGGTTGGTGATGTTTCTTGCTCTTCCGCTAAGTCAGGATTTGCTGCACTTCCCACGCGTGATGTGAGCTCTGAAAGATGGTTTATGATTACGTGGCTTGATCTGTTTTTGGTGGCGATCTTAAGATTCTCACATCGATTCGGCCAGGATGTAATTCCATGTCTTATCGTTGCTTTGTTCTGATAGTGTGTATGCTCTCTCATTTGCTCGACACCCGCAGGTCCTGGGCAGTACATCC
>JADBJO010035816.1:0-2500 GCA_016801955.1 Conus betulinus | reverse complement strand
GCCGAGCGCTCGCGTAAATGCCGAAGGAGTATGCGTGTACGGAACGGGGCGGACGCGCCGGGGCGAGCAGCCGGGCGAGACCCGGCCGCGATTCAGCTCGCCGCCCGTTCCCACACCTTAAGCAACTTCCAACCCGCTGCGGAAGCTCATGACGGCCGCGCTACCTAATCTTCAGCCTTAACGTGGCGGCGCCCCCCGCCTTTCCTGCTCTGGCGCCTTGCCGAGAAGTCTGGTATGACTGACAGTGACTTGTAGTTGCCCAGAGGGTCACGTTTGATAGGTCCTTCCCCTGCCCCCCCCCCCCCCCCCCTCCCCCCCCCCCCCCCCCCCCCCCCCCCCCCCCCCATGGGGTTTTCCTTGGGGGAGGGGTGGGGTGTTTTTTACTCTCTGATCTTACTCTCTCGATTGTTGTTTATTACCAATATATTCTCGTTATTCTCTATACCAGTGTTATTTATTGTGTGTGTTATTTATTTATTTATTTATTTATTTATTTATTTATACATATTATGATTATTATGATTCTTATTGTTATAATTCCTTATGTCGTTCTTCTCACTGTCTGATTGCTATTTACTACCAGTACATTCTCGGAATTATCGTTGTTCTCTATTCGTATTAGTGTCATTATTTTATTAATTTATTTATTTATTTATTTATTGATTGCTTATTTATTTGTTATGACTCTTATGTTTATAATTGTATGTTGCTGTTGTTGCTGTCACTGTTATCATTATTATCATTATTGTTATTACTATCTTTATGGTCATTGTTATTGTTGTGATATGTGACTGCTATAGGTATTATTATTATTATTATTATTATTATTATTATTATTATTATATTGCCATTGTTGTTGTATTATTACTGTTCTGTTCTTTTTTGTCTCTGTTTTTTTTTTTTTTTTTTTTTTTTTTGGGGGGGGGGGGGGGGGGTGGCTGGGGCATCTTCGGCCTCCGGTCTTCCCCCTCCCCCCAGCAACATCTTCAGCCTTAAGTGAGTGGCCAGACAGACACAGCTGTTATAACCAGCTCATCACCATCATTTCTAGTCTTTTACTCCTTCCTCTTCTTCATCACGTGATGATCGTATGCACATACAGGCATATATCTTCACGTGGACCCGGATGGCAGGGGGGGGGGGCCTGGCTGGCTCCTGCATCTTCTTCAGCCTTAAGTGAGCGGCCGAGAGAGACAACACAGCTGGTGCAACCAGGTCCTCATCATCCTTTCTATTCATTTCTCTCTTCTTCTTCTTCTTCTTCATCTTGCCATGATGAGGACCATGACATATGCACATACACATGTCGATCTCTTCGCATGGCAGGCTTCCTGCATCTTCAGCCTTAAGTGAGCGCAACCGAGAGACAACACAGCTGGTGCAACCAGGTCTCATCATCATTCTTTCTATTCATTTGATGATCTTCTTCATCTTCATCTTGCCATGATGAGGAGGTGTAGCTGAAGGGCTCGCTCGTTTTGATGCATCTTCAGCCTTAAGTGAGTAGCATCTTCAGCCTTAAGCGAGTGGCAAGAGAGACGCCACAAGTTCGTCATGATCATTTCTGTTCTTTGTATCAGGACGAAGACGTGTGCATATATTTATATGTGTATATATATATATATATATATATCTTCAGCCTTAAGTAGATATACCTCAAGGGCTGGTTGTTGCTGCTGCATCTTCAGCCTTAAGTCAGTGGGAAGTGTGTGTGTGTGTGTGTGTGTGTGTGTTCAGCGCGCGCATTTTGAGCCGTGTGTGTGTGTCTCTCTTTCTTTTTTTTCAGCATCTTCAGCCTTAAGGTAGTGTGGTTTTTCTCTCTCTCTCTCTCTCAGCATCTTCAGCCTTAAGGTAGTTGGGGGGGGGGGGGGGGGGGTTCATGTTCATCTCTGTGCTTGTCGGCATCTTCAGCTCGCCTTCAGCCTTAAGTCAGCGTGCACAAGTCTGCATTTTGAGCCTTGGCTCTCTCTCTCTCTCTCTCTCTCTCTCTCTCTCTCTTGCATCTTCAGCCTTAAGCCTTAGTGGGGGGGGGGGGGGGGGGGGGGGGGTACGGTTTTTCTCTGTGCTCTCGGCATCTTCAGCTCGCCTTCAGCCTTAAGTCAGCGTGCACAAGTCTGCATTTGAGCCTTGGCTCTCTCTCTCTCTCTCTCTCTCTCTCTCTCTCTCTCTCTCTTTGCATCTTCAGCCTTAAGGTCGCCTTAGGGGGGGGGGGGGGTGTGTTTGTTTCTCTCTGTGCTCTCGGCATCTTCAGCTCGCCTTCAGCCTAAGTCAGCGTGCACAAGTCTGCATTTTGAGCCTTGGCTCGCTCTCTCTCTCTCTCTCTCTCTCTCTCTCTCTCTCTCTCTCTCTCTCTCTCTCTCTCTCTTTCTTTGCATCTTCAGCCTTAAGGTAGTACGGGGGGGGGGGGGCTCTCGGGCATTTCAGCCTAAAGGTCTCTGTGCTCTTAGGAGAGTGTGCAGCTGTGTGTGTAATATGTAAGCGTGCGTGCACAAGTCTGCAT
>JADBJO010035815.1:0-10000 GCA_016801955.1 Conus betulinus | reverse complement strand
CTTTCAACAAAATGTTGCCACAATTTTACTGTCCGTCAGATGGTTTGGTTGGTGATGTCCAGCGTACGATGGATCAGAGTAGATACCACTGAGCGCCGACGCACTGACTCGAGAGCGCAGCAGTGTCTCCTCCAATGGGTTGCCTGATAGGGACTTGATCTGTGTCGTTTCCTACCGCTGGGGGGGGGGGGGGGGGGCGCTGTGGCCCTGGAGTTGAGACAGGAGGAGTGTAGAGGAGAAGTAAGGGAATGGGATGGGGTGGGGTTGGGGAAAGAGGGACAGGGGAGGAAGTTGGGGTGGAGGTGGGGGATGGGGAGGCACGGAGGAGGATACAGACAAAGAACGAAAAGCTTATAAACCCATATGAAGAGAGAACAGGCAGAAAGCACCCAGTGGAGACCTGCAGTGACATGTATGATGTATACTCTGCTAATGGGAATGGAGGCCAGCAAAGGTAAAATGCTAACGATCATTCCTTTATAGCGCCCAACTACTCGGATATTAGTATGTCATGTTGGTCTAGAGGTCCAAAAGGGAAGGCTGTCTCGAACACTCGCGAACGCGCCGACAACAGACCACCAACGATTTCACATTCACACTTCTTCATTCAAGCCTACGGCAAAAATGAGGTAAAACAACGGGAATGGGGCAGGGTAAGCTGACTAATCTAGAATGAAAGAGGATTCCCAAACTACACCCTCCCTCCTGACCACCTGAACCCGATAAGTCAAAGGGCGGGGGGTGGGTGGGGATACAATGGGAAGAAGGTAGGGGCCAAAACCTTCAAACTAAAGCATGACAAACGATGAGGAAGAGAACAAAACGACAGGACAGAAAGGTCAAGACAAAGAAGACAAGACACAACAACACGCCCTCGCCTCTCAACCCACACATCGACATCTTACCAATGTCCACGTCCCGGGGTGGAGGGTCCGGCTGGAAATGGTCCCACGATGTCCGTTGGAACACCTGAGTTCAAAGAAGGGTGGAGTGAAGAAGGCGGTGGCCCCTCCTCGGTGCCGACGATCCGCCCCTGGAAAACACAGCTGCAGAACACCATAACCACTTGGACTCGCCGTGTTTTCTCTTCCCTACAGTAGAGGAGAGTGGGTGAGAGGCCAGTCATTCACAGAAACTCACACGCATCTACCCACAGATTCACACAAGAAGGGGATAGCCAAGGAACCCCTCTTTTACTAGCCACAGAGAGAGAGAGAGAGAGAGAGAGAGAGAGAGAGAGAGAGAGAGAGGGAGAGGGATCAGAAGAGTGAAGAAAGTGGAGAATATACGACAGGTACGATGGCCACACACAAAAGGCACTCTCACACTTTACCTCCCCCTGTCAGGAGGACTGTGACGCCTCTGGCTGGAAGGGGGTCTGGCCAAGGTCGACGTCAACAGGGTGGCGTCATCGCTGACGCTGGTACCTGGCCACCAGATGTGCCACCAAGACTGCAGGGGAAGGGCGGCGGTAGTGACGGCACGAGCTGGAGGTGATGGGGAGTCCTCCTCGGTCTAAACCAGGGAGAGGATGGCATAGACAGCTCGGGTACTGCTAGGTGGGCCTGATGTTCAGTGTAGCGCAGTACCTTAGGCAGCGGCCTTCACCGAAGAAGGGCGATCCATAAAATGGGGACCCCGTCCCCGCCACCCGTCGAAAGATTTCACAGGTGCCTCCAGCAACGAAGCTTGACCCACGGCTCAACGGCGACGTCAAGGGCGGAGGACACGGAGGGACGAGCCTCCTGGATGGCTGCCTGCTGTTGGTCCTCGGCTGCTGTCCCTTCTCGAACTTCGTAAACACTTTCGTTCCACCTCTTCACCTTCGTGACGTAGGCACCGCTCACCACCAACAAAAGACACTCCCAGATCGCTGGGTAGTGGTTGGTCGCCTACCGGCAGGTGGGCTGGGTTCTAGTGAGCTAAACTGACCCTGCAGCACGTGCTCCGCTTGGAATGCGGGACACTCGCTGTGCCGCCACCGAGAAAAGGAGGGAAGGAAGAGAAAAAAAAATGGTCAAAACATGCCGCGCTCCTTCCAACCTGTGACATAGTAATATAAGTTATTTATTCATTTATTTGGGGGGGGGGGGGGGGAGGTGGGATGGGGGGTGGGGAAGGGGGTTGGCTTTGGGGTCGGGGGTGGTTGGTGCTACCTGAAACACACTAGGAACATGGGTCACTCTCTCAAGGGTTTTGGCCGCTGTTTATGTCCACAGAATGTTCATTCTGAAATCAGTTCGTTTCATTCATTGTACGAACATCACTTATCCATAAAAATGCACCACAAAGCGTCGGGCATCTTTGTGTGCTGCACTTTCCAAGATAGGCAGGTACACCTCCATCAAAGAGAGCGAAACACCTTTTCAAAAAAGATAAGGCGATTTTGCCCAGACACACAGTTACTTAATGTTTACTCTCTAGAGCAATGTCTTCTCTTTATATATTCTTGGTATGATAGCAATGCTCCACAAAAAAATCGCACATAATTATAGTGGACTTGAAGTTTTCTTTTCACAATAACATCATGATGCAAAACATCACAGAAATATCAGGATGTCATCATGACAGTTTTCTGAACTGATCACCCAAGAGGAAGAGCTGAAGGGGGCTTCAGAACACAGCGCCATAGAAGACAACGCAGTGTTTGGCTTGAAGTGTTTTACTGAAGAGAGAGAGAGAGAGTCAAGTGAAACAAACATCAATCGGGTAAGAGATTGAGTTCTTGCTGAATGTAGATATTCGTCGTACAAGAACAAGCGGGTATTAGGATTTAACTGTCATACTGAACATACGGCGATATGCAAAACAAAACAACAACAACAACAACAACAACAGCAGCAGCAAAGATCCCCTGAGATATTGCTAATGAAATGTTCCACTGGTTAGATAATAATGTGCCACCAAGATAATCGCAATGTACCACACGAAATGGAATGTTCTACTGATTAGGCAGCAATTTGCCGCAAAAAACGGACATACTGGTTGCAATACGCTACTGAATGCAGCAAGTTACTACAAACGATCCTCATCCACGTATCATGGTAAATGTCTTCTGTTTAGCGGATAAAACGTGGAACACAAGAGGAATGGCGTGCTTCAACGAACAGATAGCAACATGCCACAAATGTTCACCACGACATTGGGTGAGGGGTTCGACTGAACGCAGCAAGGCACCAACACCGATCATTCTGATATCGGGGTTTAAGCGTCGTGCTGAACAGAAAAAAAAGGTATGCTTCAAAGAGACTGCTTGGAATTCTAGGCTGAAGTTTGATCTGACAGATAGCGATGTACAAGTGAAGATCACCAGCACATTAGGCTTGAAATGCTGTAATTGAAGTGGCAGCAGTACGCAGCACAAGAGCTTAGCGTGGAAGTGCTCATTGAAACAGTAGCATTGTACCACAAAAGATCACTGAGATATTAGGGCGGAAGTGTTCTACTGAAATGACGGCAACGCACCACAGAAGATCAACCAGATCTTGAGATTGAAGTGTTCTACTGAAATGACGGCAACGCACCACAGAAGATCAACCAGATCTTGAGATTGAAGTGTTCTACTGAAATGACGGCAACGCACCACAGAAGATCAACCAGATCTTGAGATCGAAGTGTTCTACTGAAATGTCAGCAGTACACCACAAATGTCACCCAGATATTGAGAGACGCCACAAGGTATCACCTACAAATTAGGGTTGAAGTGTTTCACTGAAATGATAGCAATACATCACTAAATTTCACCAACATATTACGGTTGATTTGTCCAATATAATGGTAGCAACGCACCACGCAAGTATCACCTACATCTTGGGGTTAAATCGTCCAACGGAATGATAACAACGCACCACAACATATCACCTACATATTAGGGGTTGAATTGTCCAATGAAATGGTAGCAATGGAACACAACAGATTACCCGCATATTGAGATTGAAGCGTTTTACTGAAATGATAGTAATGCACCACAAAGTATCACGTACACATTAAGGTGGAATTATTGTACGCAAATGGTAGCGATGCACCACAAAGAATCCTCTAAATATTAAGCTTGATGTGTGCTATTGATATGATGGCAATGCACAAGAAAAAAAACAACATCCAAATATTAAGACTGAAATGGTAGCAATGCCCTAGAAGCGATCAATCAGATATGAAGGTGGAAGTGTGTCCAATGAAATGGCAGGAATGCCCAGATCACTCTGGCGAGTGATTCATTGAAATGACAGCAATGCACCACACAATATCATCCGCATATTACGATTAAAGTGTTCCACTAATATAGTACCAATGCACCACAAAATGTCGCCCATATTAAGGCTGAAGCGTGTGTACTGAAACAGTGTCAGTGCCTTATAAAATATCACCCAGATATTAAGGTTGAACTGTTCTACTGAAATAGTACAAGCGCACCACAAAAGATCACCCAGAGATCAAGGTTGAACTGTTGCACTGCAACGGTAGCAATGCACAACAAACGATCACCCAGATATCAATGTTGATTTGTTCATTGAATAACAGCAATGCGCCACAAAAACAAACAAACAAACAAATAAAAAAAAAAAAACAAACAAACAAACAAAAAATCACCCAGACATTGAGATTGAAGTGTTCCACTGAAATGATTAGCAATGCATCTCAAGAGTTCAGTGCTCTACTAACACGACAGCAATGTATAAAAAAATCATCTAGATCGTATGGTTGAAGTGGTGTTCTGAAATGGTCTAAATTGTCCCCAGGACCTCGCTAGGTGACAAAAACAACATGAATGAAACTGAACCTCTTTCTCTTTGAGAGAGAAAACAAGAGAGAGAAGAGAGAGAGAGAGAGAGAGAGAGAGAGAGAGAGAGAGAGAGAGAGAGAGAGAGAGAGAGAGGAGAGAGAGAGAGAGAAGATGACATTCTGATGGAAAGATTTTGCACAGGTTTTGACATGTTTCACAGGCAGTAACACGTCATCAAAGACATTTCTCGAAAACAAACAAACAAACAAGCAAGCAATGCTCCCAATTTATTTTTCTTGATTACCTCGTTTGAGTATAACACTCGTTATCCTTTTTATGCCATCACTTCTGGGACACTGAGTGCTTTCCCTTTCTCCCAAACATTGCCCAGAACGTTTCCCTGTAGCGGGAGCCCATGACGTAGTACAAAAAGACGTTGGAGGACGGCTTGATCAAGATCAACGCATCCCCAAACCAGACACAGCATAGATATAAGTTATGATCGCGCTTGCCGTAGTCCACCTCAGGGAAAAGAGACGAACCACGTTGAAGACAGTGAAGGGGGTTAAGCAAATGATGAAGAGGATGGAGCTGCCCACAAGCATCTTGGTCAGACCTACTTCACGGGAGGAGAAGGAAGAGGAGGCTTCTGATCGCCATTCAACGATGTGACGAAGTTTCATGATCGTCAGGACGGTTTGCTATCAACACCACTACCATCGTCCCTCCAAAAAACCCCAATACCCAGCACAATGCCTTCCATGATATCAACGAGGTCTTTGTTAGCCTTAAAAAACTCATCTTCAATAGGAGACATTATGCGTACGTTGAATACGGGATCATACAAACACCCAATACGAAATCGGAGATAAAGAACGAATGAGAGTGCATACACTGCGACGTACACAAAAAATATAGCAACTGCCACCGTTCTGGTGCGTACAAGGCTTCGAAACTTCAATGGATTGAAAACACACAGACACCTCTCAACTGCGATCATGGCGGACAATACAGGAGAAGCATAATAAAGGCCTATGATGATAAGTAGCTTGTTGTTGATGATAAACGTCAGGTAGGGACCTATATCCTGGCCTTGAGAGGAACAAGTTGTACAGTTCTTCAGCTTGGAATATCGTTTGCACGGTCAGATACAGCCCGTCATTGAGGGACAGGAAAAAGAGACATAACGTCACACGATCCTTCAGACCCTGCTTGGAAAAACACACCGCCATGTTGATGACGTTAGTGGGTCCTCCAATCAGAAAGAGCAGTAGCTGTATGTGCAGCCTGACTCTCTGGACAAAGAGTCTCTCCTCTGCACTGACCACACCATCGGGGTGGTTCCAAGGGGAGAAGTCCATCTCGCTGAACGAGACCACCATGCAGCCCTCAGGAACGGACCAGTCTCTCGCATCAGTGGGAGAGTAATCTGATTGGTTCGTTCTGGTGGCCATGTTGGTCGTCAGACCGATCAGCTGAAAGGAAGAGTTCACCAGGGGTCTGACAGGACTTGCTGTCATGATGTATCTGTAGATGAAACAAAGTTCTTGTGCTGAAAGACATTATCATTGTTATTATCATGAATACTTATATAGCGCCTATCCTCGGCCAGAGACAATCTCTAAGCGCTTTACAATCCGCATTCTCGTTTACATAACGGGCTGCCTACCTGGGTAGAGCCGACTGAAGAGCTGCCTGCTGGCGCTTCATTCAGTCGTTTCCTGTGTCATCCAGTCATATCGTTCGTTCCACTCCATTTCCTTACTTCATTTTTTCCCATTTCTCACGCAGGGTGCATGCTATGTGTAGCGTGTCACCCATGCCAATGGCCAGACTGGCCTTCTCTTCCGAAAGTTGGTGATGGGATTTTACGTGTGTGTGTAAGATGTTATGCGCGCGTTCACACACGGAACCTCGGTTTTATAGTCTCATTCAAAGGACTGTTTGGGAATGGAGTCAGAACTAATGTTAGGAAAAATCTCCCTGCGCCGAAATGGCCTGGAGCAGATTCGAACCCGCAACCCCAGGATCCCCAAGATTACGAGTCCGGTGCTCTACCAGCTGAGCTACTACTCCGGCCCCCTATGACATATGTTTAAAGTTACACTAAAAATTGGACGCTGTGCACTGCATAAAAGATGTTGGGGATATAAAGAAGTGATTTTACGGTTGATGTTGTTTTTGTGACGTGAAAAAATGTATGGAGACTCACATTCACTCAACAATTAACCACCACATATATACACGCACGCACGCACGCACACGTGCGTGAACACACACACACACACACACACACACACACACACACACACACACACACACACACACTGACCTGAAGATGAGTAGCCGAATATAATGAATGTTAACATCAGATCACACACCAGAAAACACTTTAGTATCGTTTGGAGGTTTATACACTTCTGTTAATCCTCACTTATAATCAAACCGGATTAGTCGGACTATGTTGGAAAAGAAAAACCGTCAATATGTATGCCTGGAGTTAGTGCAATTCTTTTGGCTTTGCAAACACACCATGAAGCCCCTTGTTTCTATCTACCAGGGGATTATTTATATGCTGAATCTAAATCAGGATTATGTGAAAAGAAAGTCATCAAACGAGAAGTTCTAAGTTGGTTTCGAAACCCCCCCCCCCCCCCAAAACACAACTTCTATTGCAACGTTGACAAGCAATCATTCATTTCACTTAACTTTCTACGATGAGATTTGTTCTCGTCCTCAGCTCCCTTCTCTGAAAGTTTCAATATTTCAATACGCAGAAAGTTTTATAAAGACATCGTGCGTATTTATGTCCCCCATCGTGTAATCTTCTCACATACTGTTTAGTACCAGCAGTCGCGTAGAACTGACTTAAAAAAAAAATTGTCGTCCAGGGCCCCCACCAGAGAGAATATACTACTCACAAGAAGTTAAGGGCCTGAAACGAAATCTCTCTCAAAACTGCTACAGCAACCATGACTCTTCAGTTGGCACCCCATTCCGCCACGTTCATCGCCTCTCACATCTCTCTAGCCTCTTTCCGTGTGCTAGTCCACACCTTCTTCGCTCTCTCTACTCTCCTCCTTGCATTCGGGTGGAAGAGAGAGAGAGAGGAGGGAGGGAGAGAGAGAGAGAGAGAGAGAGAGGGAGAGAGAGAGAGAGAGAGAGAGAGAGAGAGAGAGGAGTGATTCTCCCATCCTCTCTACTCCCCCTTGCATGCGTGGGAAGAGAGAGAGAGAGAGAGAGAGAGAGAGAGAGAGAGAGAGAGAGAGAGAGAGAGAGGGGGGAGGGGAGAGAGAGGAGTACGAGAGAGAGTGAGGAGAGAGAGAAAGAGAAGGATGAGAGAGAGAGTTTCTCACATCCTCTCTACTACCCCTTGCATGCGTGGAAGAGAGAGAGAGAGAGAGAGAGAGGAGAGAGAGAGAGAGGGAGGGAGTGAGGGAGAAAGAGAGAGACAGAAGAGAGAGACAGAGTACGAGAGAGAGAGAGGAGAGAGAGAGAGAGAGAGAGAGAGAGAGAGGGGGGGGGTCGAAAAGGGTGGAAATGGTTCAATCTCCCGCTTTTTAGAAGCAGTTTTCTTCTATGCTGGAGGATCTACCCCGATCTGGGGCCGTTTCCTTCTGCTTATATGGAAGTGCTTCTCGTCAGCAGGCCAAGAGGATCTAGCTGCAAACCTGACAAACTCTTCATCAGCGAAAACAACCGTAACATGCTGGTCTTACTGACCTCTGATGTTGCGGATCTTAACAGCACACAGAGAACTCAGCACTGATTGTTTTTTTTTTTTTTTTGGGGGGGGGGGGGGGGGGGTGGGGAGTGGCGGCAGTGGGGATGTGGAGGGGGAGAGAAGGGGGCGGCTTCCCATTAAACTACAGCCTACTTTTTACACAGAGCGTTATCTTTAGGATAGTCTTTGATGTTTGAATTATCCTCTCTATTAAGATGGAAGGCGGCGGGGTCAGGTTTTACTATCATTTTTAATTGTGCATTCCTTGCGTCAACCTTCGAGCTCTTCAGATGTGTGGGGTACAGTCTTTTAAATTAAGGAGACTGCTAAAGAAAAAAAAAAGAGAAATTTTTGTAATCCATCTGGAATTTTTACCTCTGGCTGCTGGCGTCCATGGAGTTTGTCTTTTATATCCCCTTCTCCTGAAACCTCGACACAAATTTTAGTCTGTTATTTAATCAATCAACGCCGAGAAGTAGCATGTACCTATCCACCACTGTAATTTCAGCCACAAAAAGAATTATACTAAATAGGCTTATCTATTTTTGTGATAAAAATGAAATAATACCTATTAATCAAGCAGGCTTCAGAAAAGGAAGATCAACAACTGACCACATTGTAAAATTAACAACACAAATTAAGCATCAATTTGCAGGCGAAAGAGTACTCTGGCGACATTTTTTGATGTTAAAAAAAGCCTTTGACAGCGTTTGTGGCATGCTAGATTGCTTTATAAACTGAAGAAAATTGGCATATCTGGTAATTTTTATAACTACGTTAGAGAATTTTATCAGAAAGAAGTTTGCAAAGTCAGGGTAGAAAACACATATTCAAATTTTTAAATCGTTGGAAATGGGCATTCCCCAAGGTTCCCGTAATTGCTCCAATGTTATTTAATATTTTTTTACATGATCTCCCAAAGCACGTAAACTAAAACGCTACCGTTGTGCAGTATGCTGATGATCTGTGTATGTGGATAAATGCTACTCTAAGAAAAAGCACGCCAAAAAGATCAATCAACATACAAAAAAAATGTATCAGGCAGAGCTAAATAATCTTAGTAAGTACTTGTTTGAAATGGACCTGAAACTTTCCCATGAAAAAACGTATATAGTGTTATTCATAATGGTGATGATCCTGTTGATCTGCCGTCTTTTAGGCAAGGAAAAGTTTTAATTTTTTGAAAATCGTAAGCAAGCAAAGCTGCGGGTGCCAGGATTGTAAAAACATTGAACATCTGGCACACATATCCACTCGTTCGTTCTAAACTTTGTATGTCAAGAAACTTTCTTTTGTGCTCCGTAAATATTTGTTGCTAAAAAAAAGCAAAGTGGTTGTAGCAAGGCTTTTAAATTTTGCCTTTATGATTCCGGTAATAACCGAGTACAGTTCCATACATGTAGGGACACTATCCGGAAATGCACTGGTCTAGATTTGCCCTTTTTATTAACTGGAACTACAACACTCACTTTGGCAAAATATGTTGTGAAAAGGTACAGCTATGAAAGGTTATTCGCCCCGTTAATTAACACCAGAAATCTCTTTAAATCCAT
>JADBJO010035814.1:0-11804 GCA_016801955.1 Conus betulinus | reverse complement strand
AGTGGGGCACTGAAGCTGAGGTTGGCCGCAAGGTGCGGACACCACACAACTAAAAAAAAAAACCGATGGGATCGCCTGCATCAGTCGAGGGATGAGGTTTGTCTCAGTTAGTTAGGGTAATGATGAGCATCTCCCAGCAGTACAGTGGGCATCTACGAGTCATAGATGCTGGTTGTCTCCGGTAGTTAGAGTAATTGGAGTAATGATGGCAGTATCTACAGCCCCAAGTCATGGATGCTGGTTGTCTCAGTTAGAGTGAATGACCGGGTATATCTACAGCAACCCCAGTCTGGGCATCTACGCAGTCATGGGCATCATAGCAGTATAGTCATGGATTGCTGGTTTTGGGTTCAGTTAGTTAGAGGGTAATGATAGCATCTACAGCAGTCCATGGGAATCTACAGCAAAAGTCTCATGGGCTCTACATCGTCATAGAAGATGTGGTTGTCTCAGTTAGTTTAGAGTAATGATAGCATCGACAGCAGTCATGGATGCGTGGTTGTCGAGTTATAGTTAAAGGATAGAGGCCTTATCTACAGCAGTCATTGGGCATTACAGCAGTCGATGATGCTGGTTGTCCAGTTAGTTAGAGTAATGATAGGCTTACAGCAGGAGACAGATGGGCAACTCCTACAGCAGTTCATGCGGATGCTGGGTTGTCATCAGTTATAGGTAATGATAGGAATCCTTCACCAGAAGTATGGGATAACTACAGCAGTCAGGGCAATCTACAGCTGGGTTGTCCGCATAAGTTAGTTTTAGAATGTAATGATGAGGCATCTAGGAGCGCAGAGTTTGGATTCATGGGTCAATCTTAAATCTACCAGTTGCAAGTCCAGGGCTGTTGCTGGTTTGGTCTCAAAGTGTTAGGAAGTGCAGATGATGGGGCAATCCCCCCACACCCCACCGTTTCCCAGGGACCATCTAAGGCAGCTCCCCACCCCCCCCGAATCCTGACCCCCAGCAAGGGACCGGCCCCCCCCGTCTACATCAGTTACCCCCCCCCCTGTGGTTTGTCTCCCCCCCCACCACCAGGCACCCCCCCCCCCCCATTCCCCAACACCCGATTGTAACACCCAAACTCCCCCCCCGCAGAAAGTTGGGCCGCTCCTAAATCTGTTGGTGTTTCCGTTTCCCCCCGACGGCAGCCTCCCAACGCCTAAGTGTTTCCAGGAGAACAGAAGCCCCCGCCCAGCCCGCCCCCACCCCCCCCCCACTCTTTTTAGATGGGTTATTCCGGTCCACTGTGAATTGACACGCGACATGTGGGTTGTAGTCGTTAAGGCAGCATCAATCTAATTATTTAACCTCGTGTATTGCTTGTTTTAAAGGCCTAGGCCCCAGCAAGCAGAGCCAACAGTCCAAGTGACAGTGTAAAAGCGAAATCATTGCAAGGGGAGTGTTGCCATATTCTTTGCACTAACACCACTTGAATAGGTGTGCAAAAACATCCCGGTTAACATTGATGATAAATGCAACCAGCACCGGGTAACCTTGATAATTGCACCCAACACCGCGGTAATCTAACTGATAGGTGCAACAACAGCACCGGGTAACGCTGGTAGGGGCAAAACAAGGCAACCGGGTTTTAAATTACGCTGATAGGTTGCAAACAGCACCGGTTTAAAACGATTGACTGGAGTGCACACAGCCCACACGGTAACACCTGATAAGTGCAAAACGCACCGGTTAACACTGATAAGGTGCAACAGCACACGGGTAAAACAACGGTGCCTTGTCAAGAGCAGTTCAAAGTGCCGGCCTGGACCAAAAGGTGGGTTAAGATGGGAGAGGGACGTTGTTGGCTGTCTGAAACCGATCGTAGCACCGCACTTCTCCATCATCATATGCAGATTCATGGGGGCGGCGGTTTTTATACAATGTTTATTAGTGCCCTACACGAATCTTTTACAACCTAACTTATCGTCATGATCATGGTTTTATCGTAGGCGGCGTTTTTTTAATTACGTTTTTATTAGCCCAAACCAACTGCATGGGGATCTCTTTTTCAAGACCGACCCCCCAGTCGAGGGATAAGCAAGGTCTTCATCTGGAAAAAAAAAAAATAAAAAAAATGAAAGAAAAGAAGAAAGAAAGAGAAGAACAGAAAACAAAACAAACTTTGTCTTTAAGGGTATTGTTTTTTTCTTCTTTGTTTGGTGAGTGATTTTAGTACATGGGGAATTATTCCCTGTTTTATACTCAGCTTTGTGCCCTTGTTGCTTTATCTTAAAATCATGTTTATCCGTTGTTGATTTATCTTCTTCTTGTATTTACACTGTACTATATATTTTTTGTTACCATATCGGTTTATGTCCGTGAAGTTGTGCGTGAGTGATGTGAGTGAGAGGAAAAGGTGTGTATGTGTGTGTGTGTGGGTGTCGTGTTGTGTGATGTGTGATGTGGGTGTGTGGTGCGGTGTGTGTGTGTAGATGTGTGTTGTTGAGGAGCGAGAGGGGAGAGTGGTGGAGAGGTGCGAAGAGAGAGAGAGAGAGGGGAGAGAGGATGACCCGAGGAGGGAGACGGAGAGAGTGAGAGACGCAGATGAGAGAGGGGTGGAGGGAGAGGGAGGGGGAGGACGGAGGGGTCATCGTTGACAGCGTGGGTAAGGTAGTCTGAGGTTTGTGGATTGGTCAGTTGTGGTTTTGATTTCGGAGTCAAAAACGAGTTTTGTCAAAGGCATCAGAAGAAAAACCTTCAAAAAGAGGGCGGGAAGAATCTACGCAACATGACAGCATATACGCGATTTATTTTTTTTGTTGTTATGACATGGGTGAGTTTCATACAAAAACTAGTTGGACCAGTCCTGTACGTCCAGATCAAAACCGAGGACCCTGACACAGATCCATGTTGGTTTGGGGGGGTATAATGAGCGGTTCGGAAAAAACAGGGGCGAAGAAAAAGAGAGGGGGAGCACTTTGGACAACGCGAAAACAACTGGATCAATGTTTTACTGAAAAAACTCACAGGAGGGTGAAGTGGCATCAAAGAGTTATTAGTATTTAACGAGGGCGCATGGAGATGGTGAGGTCTGGGTGGGAGGCGTGACTGGACTGGAGGTGGTTGAGGGTGAGGGGCTTTACAATTCGGATTTTTCGCTAAAGAAATAAAAATGGAAAGGGAGTGAGTGGTTGGAGCGGCGGAGAGGGAGGGTGACCCCATTTGTTTTTTTCTTTTTTTTCTGTGAACCATTTGGGAGAGGTTTTCGCAGGAATTTGACGGACGAACTAAATTCAGGGCGCCAGGAATCACGGGAACATTACATTTGAGGAATGCTGCTTCTTCTTTCTTTTCCCAGATTTGACTCTCGTGGGACAGTTAATTGGGGACCAGCCACGAACGGAAAGCGAAGTGAAGAGACGCAGAACAGTTTCTCCAGCCTTCCTACGTACTTAGTCAGCTGGGGCCCAGGGGGCTCTGTGTTACTATGTGAAAAGCGGTTCATTGTAAAATCCTGCTGGTGTGCCAGGAGCTGTGGTCCTGCTGTGAAGGCTCGTCCCCGTGTCCTCATGCGTTTTCTGGTCAGGGGCTTTGTGGTGCCTCTGATAAGTTGTTCGTCCCTGGTCAATCTGCTGTGTGCAAGGCGTCTGTGGTCTCTGCTTTTGATAGCTGTCCGGTCAGGTCTGAGCACTGTGCGCAGGGCTGGATGATGTTCTATGCTAATAATGTTTGTCCCTGTCCAATCCATGCCTGTTGTTGAAAGGGGCTGTGGTGATTCTCGCTGAAGCTGAAGAGTTCCCGCGAGGTCAATCCTGCTGTGATGTAAGCGGGATTGTTGTCTCATTGCTTAATGTTGTCCCTGTGTCATTCATGGCTGTGTCAGCGGGGCTGTGTCCTCTGCGTAATGATTTGTTACTGTCCATCATGCGTGTTCGGGCGGTGCTGTGTCACTCCTGCTAATGTTAGACATTCCTCCAAGCATGTTGTCGAGGGGGGGCTGTTGTCCAACTCTGCGAAATGTTGTCCCGAGTTCCAATCTGCTTGTGTTGCGACATTGGGCTCTAGTTGTTTCTCTGCTATGGTGTGCCCGGTAGCATCCTGCTTGTGTCGGGGGATGTGGTTCTGTGCGGAATGTTGTCCCTGTCCATCCTGCTGTTGTCAGGGGTGTGTTCCCTCTGTTGCTAATGTTTGTCCCTGTCCAATATCGCTGTGTGGGTATGGAGGGCGTGGTCCATCTGCTAATGTTTGTCCCTGTCAAATCCTGCTGTGTCCAGGGCGGTGTCCTCTTGCTAAACGTCCCTCATGCTGCTGTGCAGGCGCAGGGCTCGCTAATGTGTTCTCTGCTGATGTGTGTCATCCTGCTGGTTGTGTGCCTGCTGCTGTGGCTGGCTGTGTCTCTCTGCTAAGGTTGTCCTGTGTATCCTGCTGTGTGTGCCAGGGCTGGGTTCTCTGGCTGATGAGTCCGTCTGCCTGAGTCTGCCAGGGGCTGGTGTTCTCTGATGTATGGTCCATCTATGCTGTGTGCAGGGCTGGTGTTGTGTCTGCTGTTGTCCATCTGCTGTGTGGACAGGGGCTGGGGTTCTCTGCCTAATGTTGTCAATACTGCTGTGTGGCAGAGGGCATGGTTGGGTTCTTGCGTAATGTTGTCCATCGCTGCTGTGTTGGCAAGGGCTGGTTCTCTGCTAATGTGTCCACATGCTGTGTGTGGCAGGGCTGGGTTCTCTGATAAGGTGTGTTTTCATCCTGCTGTGTGCCAGGGGCTGGGTTTCTTGCTAATGTTGTCCATCCTTGCTGTGTGGGGCAGGGCTGGGTTGTTCTCTGCTAATGTTGTCCATCCTGCGAGTGTGGCAGGGCTGGGTTTCTCTGCTAATGTTGCCATCCTGCGTTGTGGCAGAGGCGCTTGGGGGTTCTCTCTGCTAATGTTGACCAGTCACATCCTGCAAAATGTTTCTCACACCGTCGTGTTTTTTCACTGTCTTCCCCTCAGTCTCCGTTCCTTCAACACTTCCTCTGGGAGGAATGTGTTTCAGCGGAGGTCACTGGAGCTGTTACATGGACCCATCACCTAACTAATAAGGCTTCTATTAAACTCTCATCAGGCTTCACCAGTTCTGTCGGTTTTGTGTGCCAAGGGGATACGGTTTACAATTTGCCCAATGTCGTGCTCTCTGTTCTTGCAGCGTGATGTCAGTCCATGCGTTTTTCCTGTCTTTGCCCTCCGTCACACTTCCCCTGGTGGAACTGTTTCAGCGAAGTCAACAGGACCTTGCCGTACTTCGCAAAGCTAACAATGCTTTGCAATGGTTTGGCGGTCTATTTCCAGCTGTGCTATGAGGGGTCTATGTCTTTTTCAAATGCACAGAGGGGAGGAAGATGGACCACACAAGTTTATGGTTTTGGTTTCTGCAATAGTGCATTACTGCTCATGTTAACCTTTGCTGTCCTTGACAGATTTCTGATTTGGATTTCCTTATTGGTGGTGATGAATCGCGGTGAATAGTGAACCTCTTTAACAGTTCACAATTTTCATCCATGAACAAATATACGTCAGTGTTGTGATGGGTGGTTGTTTGGTGGCTGGCCATTCAACTTGGTGCTTCTGGAAGAACAAGAATTCCTTGCTGTATAGAGAAGTATATCTATATATATATGTATGTAGGTAGGTATGTGTATATGGTATATTTTTTTCTTCGGTTTTCACTTACATTTGTAAACATATACAATGGAATACTATGTATGGATATTTTTGGTCCTACAGATGTTTGTGTCATGAATTGAAGTCTCTGCGCACTGTAGTTATTTTGGGCCAACATTTTGTAATTTCTCAAATTATTTGATGTTTAAAATTTTGATTTAAAAACACAAAGCAAAAGAAAAAAAAAAAAAAAAAAAAGCATTCCTGGCTATGGTCTTGTTGACGGACCTCATTCCAGCTTTTTAACATGCTAGGCAAGGTTCTTGGTCATTGTCTTCTGACAAACCACCAACAAATAACGATGGGAAAAGAATGCAATCGGTGCAAAAAACGTCACACTCTCTCTAGAAGGGGGGGGGGGGGGGTGGGGGGATACAATCATACTCCATACTAAAAAAGGGGAAAAAGAAAGAAGCCAAAGACATGCCGAGAGAAAGAGAAATCAATGGAGTGATGTATGCACCTGTAGACTACACAACCATCAATCTGTTCCACTCGCATACAAACTTTTAAAGAATTAAACGCAGGGCGTGAACATGCAGAATGACAACAGGTTGCAAGAAATGAAATGCCTCTTTCAAAATCAGGCCTGCTGCCAATAAACCAGTTTCGTCATCAATCAACTCAACACAGGTTTTTTCCTTCATTTATTTATTCTTTGTCAAATTAAAATTCAGCCAGTGTAATCAACACTTCAAATCATGGTTTGAATGCCCGCATCACAACTTCCCCTCATTTTCACACTATATTATAGTTCTGAATGAAACCATGCACCAATATCATGTTAACAGTCTCTCTCTCTCCTTGTCTTTGGTACTGAGCAGAGTGAGTGAGGGAAACTTTGACCGACGAATACCTGAAACATTATCACAGCTGTTCACAAAATGACTGCCTTCATGAGCAAAAACACACAGATTCATACACATTGAATAGAGCACGCACACACACACCACACACACACACACACACACACCAACACACACACACACACACACGCACACACACCACACACACACACTTGCATACACACACCACACACCACAATGGGAGTTACTGGAAGTGGCTGCCCTGAAAGAGAGACCACAAGAAGCAAGAGAAGCGACAATCACAGCCAGTGCCTCAACAGCGGCCAGGCCTATCACACCATGGACAAGACAGAGAGGAGAGAGTGTAGATGTTCTCGTAATTTCAGAGACACTACTTGGCTTCACATAGCTGCCCAAAATATTGCATCGTCATTAAGAGATTCATCACTTTATCCCCCACTACATGCCACTGGTAAAGACTAGGGGCTAAACGCAAACACACACACACACACCCACACACACACACACACCACACACACACATGCACACACAAACACAAAATAAAAAAAGAATTTTCACGATGCCGCAATTTTTCTAGACCACTTTCATAACACTCATCCAGCCCTTTCATCATTCAAAAAGTGTGAACCTTCTGTAGGTATAATTACCTTTGGCACCATCGTTTCAAAAGTGATAATAAAAAAAAAGATGTATTCTCCTGCTTTTTTATATGGGGAAAATGTCCAACACATTCATTCTATTTCAGTCAATAGTTCCTGAGGAAACGCAATCTTGAAAACTGAGCTTACCAACATCTGACACACAACAACACAGGTCATTATACTGAAAACTGAGAGTAACATGAAAGTCATTCAAATGGAAAAGGAGATTATCACACTGACAACAGAGGTCATGATAAATCATTATACCAACAACAGAAGTATCATAAACGTCATTACACTGACAACAGAAGTGTCATAGAGGTTCATTACACTGAAAAAAGTCCATCTAAAAGGCTACACAGATGACACAGAGGCCATCAAAGGGGTCATTACTCTGACGATACTGGTCATCATAGAAGTCATCATTTTAACAAATGTCATCACAGTTATTATTCATCACAGTTACTGTGCTAACAACAGAGATCCACAGATGTGCTCACAGTGACAACAGAGATCATCATAGAGGCTAAAACATTAAAATTGGACCTATCATAAGTCATTACACTGACAATACAGGTCAAACTGACAGAGATCATTACACTGACAAGACAGGTCACCACAAAGGTCATTACACTGGCAAGACAGGTGACCAAGAAGGTGAAGTCACCACAGAGGGTCATTACACTGACAAGGACAGGTCACCACAGAGGGTCATTACACTGACCAAACGACAGGTCACCACAAAGGTCATTACCACTGTAAAGACAGGTCACCACAGAGGTCATTACACTAACACACGTCACCACAGAGATCAGTACACTGACAAGACAATCACCACAGAAATAATTACACTGAAAAACACAAGTTCACGAGAGGTGGTCATTACGGGGGACAACCAAGTCATAAGGAGGTGGGACATTACGGGGACAACACAAAGTCATAAGAGTGTGTCATTACGGGGACAACAAAAGTCCTAAGAGGGACATTACGGGGACAACACAAGTCATAAGAGAGTGGTCATTTACGGGGACAACCAAAGTCATAAGATGTGGAAATTACGGGGACAACACAAGTCATAAGTAAGTGGTTATTACGGGGACAACACAAGTTCAGGAAGGGTGGGGGTCATTACACTGGACACAACACAAAGTCATAATGGAGTGGTCATTGCGGGGGACAAGTCATAAGAGCAGTGGGTTATTATGAAGGGGGTGACAACACAAAGTCATAAGAGTGGGCGAGCATTAGGGGGACCACACAAGTCAATGACAGTGGTCATTACACACTGACAAAGTCACCGAGAGTAGTCAGTATGGGGGAAAAAAAAAAAAAAGTCACAACCAATGGTTGGCACTCAAGAGTCTGACCAGTGCAACGGGTAATGCGTAGTCAGAACAGAATATGCCAAGTCGTAGCCACAAGCCCTCTTTCTTCGATTCTCTCATCTTAATTTTAATTTAGTTATGCATCGCGCAGGGTGGGTCTCCCAAACTTAGCGGATGTGGTGTAGCTTATATGGACTAGTCCGCACACAGTGAACACTCCTTGATGTAACTGAACTGAAAGCTGAAAAGTCCTGTGGCCGTCATATACTCACATTTAAAAAAAATCAAACCCCAGGGATAGAGATAGAAGCAGACTGCTTGTTCCGCAGGTGATAAAGGATTAACATACGTTTTGACTGCACTGTTCAGATTTCTGGAATTGTAAGGCCTCCAAGACAATTACAGAATTGGCACTCTAACAGGCATCACCGCTAGTAAAGGGGAACTGAGCAGATACTTCATATGTATGCTGCTGTAAAGGGCAGACCATCTCCATCTCATTAAATCGAAAAACTTATGCACAACACCCATCTTTTGATGTTTCAGTGCATCAATAAGGCCTAAGAGCAATTGGTCATTAAAAATCTGGTAAAACCCCCATTGCCATTTACATGGTGAAGTTGAAAGTGAAGGGGTTGAAAGCGCATGAGGCAAAGCCTTCCTCACTAACGGCCACCTATGACATTGAATTAAACTTATGTGTTTGGGTAATACTGGGAAAAAACTTTCTCTAAATAATGAAAAAAAAAAAACAACAACAAAAAAAAACTGCCAGTGATGTTCAGGTAATAAAATGGTTTCATATATCAAAATTCTTCTAAAGGGGAAATATCTACCTATGTGCCATTTAGCAAATTCCCCTACCTGCCAGTTCTGTGTACAAGAGACAGAGACCATTTCTCATCTTTGTAAGGAATTGCCACGCTGTCCAATATTGTCACAGCAATCACAAATAGGAAGTGCTTCTTGTGAAAGAATCTGAATGGAAGTGAAATGAACTCTCTTGCGAGCAGCTGAAAATACAGCTCACTGACAGACCAACAGATTTCATTTCACTCTCATTCTCTCTGTTTTTGTTCTTTCTTTGGTTACAGAAGGAAAATTCAGAACCGTTGTCCTTTAGTCCGAACAATTACAAACACACCAGGCCATAAAACTGGAAGAAGAGGCATCATTCCTCCATCAAGGGCTGAAAAAGCGCCCCAAACAAATCAAAAAAACCCACAAACTCCAGAACAGGGAAGTATGGCATGATAGTTTTTTTGCATACAGATCGTCTTCATGACTTAGTGAAACATGTAACGCTTCACACACAGCATAATCAGGCTGATAATGAATGAGTCCCCTTTGCAACTGTTTCCCTCTTCATCCTTTTTTTGTTGTTTGATAGGACAGGACCCTTCTTCAATGAAACCAACAACTGGACATGAAGTGTAAGTATGGAACATGTAGGTCCTTTAGGGTACTGTTGGGCAAAGTTGAAATGCATTTATGTGTGTAGGAAGGCATGTGGTAGTGTAATTGATTTCCTGTTTGTTTGTGTTGTAAATATATACTGTTTGTGTGTTCTGTGCTGAATATGTAATTTTCTGGTGTCGTAATCAAACTGATTTCCTTACAGTTCAGAAACATGAGGGCGTACATTTGTGTTCAGGGCATTAGGTGGGGAGCTGGTGGGCTCAGGCTAACTACCGACTTTAAGAAATATTCTTGAAAATAAAAGATTTAAGTTAGGCTCAAAAACTCGTGATCAGCCCGTATGATGTCATTTCACGCCGCAAACACACCTGACAGTACTGGGGCAGAAAACGCAATCTCTGCTCTCACTGACGGCAGCAGGAGACAGAGAATCAATCAGTCATCCTTCCTGCGAAATGATACACGGCAGCGATCACTATGACAAGTTTTAAAAAACACCGGTTAAAAGAAGTCCGGCACATTAATGGCTCAGTACGTATGACATGGTGTCAAACTTTTCCAGATAAACGATCACAGTGACAAAGATGGAGCGCTTTGAACATCTATATAACTGGCTTTCGTTCATGTGCACATGATATGAAAGTTTTCAGATGATACGCATACAGCACAGACAAAGACATTTCAGTCACTGGTCGACCCTCTGTATCTGCCGGAGCTTCGTTTTATGAATCACAACGGCAGTATGAAACCATTCAATATAAGTTCAAAACTTCATTGCTGGTGCTGGGTCTGTGTACCCCACAGTCCCCTTTAGAATACCATCCTGTTTTTTTACTGCCCTTCTTATTGCTACAGCTCAAACAAATGGACTCCCTTGCCTGAAACAACTAAACAAAAAAACAAATCGGCTAAGACCTACGAAAATTTTAGGACACCCCAACATTTCATAACACTTGCAGAAACTCGCCCACCTAAAAGCCCACAGAAAATCCAAATTCATAAAAAATGCCAACAATATATCAGTGGTCGTTCTGTACTCTCTCTCTCTCTCTGTCTCTTCAATACACTCACGCAATTAGCGTCAACAATCCGAGCGGAAAAACGACCGGGCATTATAAACCAAAGTAAAAAACATTTATGCTGCACCAATACAGCTGCAGAAGAGAAAGACTGACAAAAAAAACATCATAACCAAACAAATAAAAATCATCGGTTGAATCTCGGCATATGTACACAGCAACAAGACAGACAGCGCATACCACAGAAAACCATGCCATCTGTCCGCAGAGACCAGGGGTCCAGAATGTCGTGTCAGTAAAGTTTTGCGTCAAATCCAAGCCAAAATTAATTGGCTTATCCACATGTCGCGCCAACCAGGAGATATTCTGAAAAAAGGAGCTAAAAAAAAAATTCTTAGAGCTTCTGTCTGTAATATGTATATTCTCTAGGGCTATATGTGGGTCTACATTTTGCCTTTCAATGAAGAAACGAGTCCCAGTTTAAGGGTGTCCATAAGAAGACATGGGACTAGACGATCATCACTGTGCGAAGGAAAAATCTTTACCGCAAACAGGAAAACAAAAATGAGACATTCTCCTCAGTGTACCGAGGTCATCTGCACAAGCTTCGAATGGGGGGGCAACACAACACAGTAAGGCCACCCTCAACACCGAGGGAGAGAGCTTGCTCTAAGGCAGAGGTGGCAGTGGCGGGGCATGAGGGAGAAGGAGAACCGGCTGACGGAGAGGCGGGAAGAGGAGGCGGCAGGTCACCAGCAGGAGGTGATGAGATCAGGTCTCGCCTCAGCAAAAAACACGTGCACAAGACAAGGGTGGAGGGAAAAAAGCCGGACTGATATGTGCTGAAACGATAGAACACTGTTACCAATGGGAAACTGCCGCGGGTTGACGGGAGCCACCACGTTGTCAACATGGTGACTGCAATAACAAGAAGAGCT
>JADBJO010035813.1:0-11807 GCA_016801955.1 Conus betulinus | reverse complement strand
AAAGGGCGATTATTTTTATTAGAGCACAGGGAGGAGAGATACGTCAACACAAGGCAAAGCGCCTTACTTTCAGCCTGGCTCATTTCTCCAAAAAAGGTCTGCTATTGGGCCACACTGCTGCAACAGGACTGTTCATGCCGGATCGAACTGCCGGCCGCCCTCCCTGATGTGATCATCCATCTTCGTAAAAACACACCACCTTCATCCAGTGATTGATGGCTAGCTGAAGTCGGTGTGGGACATCTGGCCCGCGAAGGACAAAACACCATAGATGAGGTGAGGTGAAGAAGAAGAAAGAAGAGATATTGTAAAGAGTCTATCTGGTCGGAAGTACTTGGACAGAGCGGTTCTCGAGCTGGTTCATATTTATTTGAGGGCACTCAGGCTCCAGAGGTATGGACATTATTGTGGTTGGTCAGGAAATCTGAGACACCTCAGAGACGGGCGGATCCTCAGGTACTCGGAAAGTCAGCTGTGTGGCTTTTGCTTTTTCCATTTGAGCTCTGAGCAACTTCTCTTTGGGTAGGAGACGATCAGGGCTTTAAAAAAAAAAATCCCGCAACTTCATTGCTCTCTTGGGAATCGAGCTCAATACCTCCCGAGCTCACAATTCTGACGCTAACCACTGTGCTAAGCGGAAGAAAGGAATATTTGAATCCCATGTAGAGGGCCTGAACGGCAGCCATTTAAAATAGCTCACAGAAAAGTGGAAAGGAAAGGGAAATGAAGACAACAACCTCAGGAAAAATTACAGAGGACAAAAAAAGTCTTCCTCTGTCCAGAAAAATCATTCACTAACAACGTGTGAAGGTGGATATAAACACGAATAAATATCTTGACATCTGAAAGTACTGCAGTGTCAATTACAAATGTTGTAAAACGTTTTCAGTCTAAACTGGGATTTTTTTCTGTTTATCATTATGGATAGGAAAGCACCTGTGCAATATAAAACGAAGTAAGACCAATATGAGTTGGGAACGCGGCAAAAGCCACCAATAACAGTTGACGCTTACATTCGAGTTGTAAGATTTATATTTGATTTTTGGGGGTTTTTTTTTTTAATCAACTTCAAAAACTTTCCTCTTTGCAACAGTATCGTGAAAAAAATAAACGTCTGAGAGACTCGAGAGCGAGAGAGATGAGACGAGAGGAGAGGAGGGAGAGAGAGAGAGGAGGGACGGGGAGAGGGGGGAGAATGATGGGGATGAGAGGAATTGAGAGGCGAGAGACGCGAGAGAAGACTGAGGAAGGGACTTCATGAGGGGTCGAGGAAGGGGAGGAGAGAGGGAGGAGAGAGAGAGAGAGAGAGAGAGAGAAATGCTGCGAACAAAGACCCCAAACACAACACTATAGGGACCATTTTTTCGCGAATTCATCTTTTGATGTAATCTGGGGAGAGGGCAAATGACAGTTTTTTTCCGCCCTATATAGCAATTTCTCATTCTACAGTGAGATCAGAGCCATGCACGCGTGCAACTCACAAAATACCACCTGCAGAAATGACCAGGAGGGTATTATGTTTGTTGTTGGAAAATTTATTGGCGAACTTTGGAGGACCTCTGCCCCACAATTTGATTTTCTCCCATTGGCATTAAGGTCAACAACAAACAAAAAAATGCGAGGAACGGTGCTCATTTTGTTTTTGGGCCGGGTGCTTTACTCTACAAAAGAAGAAAGGAAAAAGAATAACGAAGGGAAAAGGATGCATAAATTGTTAATCTAGAAGAAATTAAGTAAGTGTGGTGTGTGTGGGGGGGGGGGGGGGGGAAGGGAGGGGGGGGGATGGGATGTATATGGTCATGCCTCGGAAAAGGTCAAAGTCAATCTGACAATTGACAGTTTTTGATTTCATGAAATATTCAAACTCATGTCTTAACGTGTTCAGAGTCATGGACATTCAGACGGCGCACAATTTTTTCAAGTTCGTTGGACTATGAAGGCACAACAGCCAGACAAGAAATCATATTTCTTGTCTGTGGGCTTGTTTTGTCTACTTGGGTGGTTGGTGGCAGGTGGGTTGGTACGTTGGAGATTGTCATTTATCGATCTAGTTGACCTGTCCGCTGAGTGTGGAAGAACAAGGCAAAATCGTTTTTAACCAGTTGAATTCATTGATTAATCAGATGGAAGAACAGCGGTCCAGCCATTGTATCTTGAAGTCTGAAGGGGAGAGTGAGTGTCTATCAACAGTCGAAGGGACTCACGAAACTGGGTAAATCACAGTTCCATCAGACAGACAAGACAGTCGATGGCAAAACTGAAAGACGGAAGCCCCCAATTCCCAACAGCAGCTGCCCCTACCCCCCCTCCCTTTCACCTCTCCACATAACACAAGCAGTACCATTTTTCTTCTTGTTCCCGGCTATGGTAAGCGCGAATGAGCGATACTGTCGCACAGGCGGCGGGTCAAGTAGATAGGGGCACGAACTCCCGAATTCCAAGAAGGGCGGTGGTAATCTGATGAGCCTGGTGCACACTTTAGTTGACGAAACAGCTGCATTCCAACGTAAAGGTCACGGCGGCCAATTAGTAACCATCAATGGAGAGCGGGGGTGATAACACTCACCCGCAAGAAACGGGGGCCATGGAATCGAAACAGAACACGTTTTTACTAAATTATACAGTGCGCGCGCTTTTACCTTAGGGTTGTTATATGGCCCCGGCCCCACGTCGTGCGCCACCAGTCTGGAAAAAAAGTATCTATTTAATCTCTTTTCACAGCTTCATGGCGACGGCCAACAAAGCCGTGCATAAAATGCATCCGGCCGATCCGATCCATTTGATGAGGAGCTGTGATTTCGGGGCCGATGCGTGACAAACCGCAACTTTAAGGGACTTTCCGCGGCAGTCCTGATGAAGGTGACTGAACTCCTTTGGTATTTTACACATTTTAATCTCTTTTTTGTTTCCAGCGTTGGAGCGACCACCAAAAAGCTCAGCGCTGCCGCGTTGAGATTCAGACCATTTGGTTTACCAAAAAAGGATCAAACAGGGGCGGGATGGCCATGGGTGAGGGATTTCTCGGGGGTGGTGGGGGCTACTACGGTAAACACATCATGGACATTGATATGACAAAACGGTTTAAGTATGGTTAAAAAAAAATTTTGCCCCCCAAGATGGAACAAAGTTTACAAACTGATTCTGCAACTTCATAACCAATTTTCACGTTAAAACTAGTGCCAATCGCGGAAATTCTGTCATAAATACGAACGAATACCACTGATTAAAACTCTTAGAAGGCATTTCATCGCGTCTTTTTTCGATTCCATGGACGTTAAGTTTTTAAATATCAAGAGTGTATACACAGACTGATAACGTGTGCAGTAACGTAAGAGGTGAGTGGTGGACACAGGAAAATTCTAAAAGAACTGTATGAACGTTGGGCGAGAGTGAGTGAATAGTTGTGAGGCCACCGGCGCTCTGTCAGGGGTCTATATGCATGCTTCCCAGGACCGGCCAACGATGGGGCGCGGTTTCCAATGCGGTCCGGGGCGGACCATGAACGAAGCATTCGGTCGACGGATCCATTCACAAACCCAAGTCGCACCACTTGCATCATTCGGGAACTGACGGATCTGCAAACACAACAAACCCAAACACTTGCGTTTAAGTAGGAAAGGGGTGGGGAGTTCCATAACCAGATTGCACATCAGAGGATTTCAAAGACCATAAACCAATATGCATATAGAGCACTACATCACTGGCCCCCCGTTTTTTTTTATTACAGGCTAGCCTGAATCGGTCTGTAAGGGGACAGAAAGTAAGAAGAAAAGGAAAGAATAGCGTGCAGACAGTTACATCAGAGGTCCATAAGGCAAGATGGGAAGGAAGAAATGGTGATGAAATATGCCAGAATTTCCCGTCCATTGGTGGCGCTGTAAAGCCCCGCGTTGAAAACACATCAAGCCTTGTTACCACGTTTTGGGTTCTGTCTCAGTCAAAAAGTTAAGCCCTTTTTGTTGTGTTGCTGTATGTTGATGGTAGCGTTGTCACTGTCGTCGTCGTTATTGCTGCCGCTGTTGATGATTTGTTGTATTTGAGTTTGTCCGAGGCTGTTGTCGGTTTTATGTCATATGCGGTTTCATTCTTCCTCTTCTCCCTCCTCCTCCCCTTACTTCCTCTTCTTCGTGGTTCCCATTCTTCGCCCACTACTCTTGATACTCCGACACTCCTATCACTCTTCTTGCTATTGCTTGGTGGGCTCCTCATTCCTCGGTTTTCCTCCTCTCGCCTTCTTTTGTTTTCCCCATCTTGTGGCTATTCAAGCGATATATCTTTAAAAAAATATACAACAATTTGGGCGTTCATTTTGATTCCACTCTCATTGCTTGCATGATAAGAGCAACTACATTTCTGCCCGTTTTGTTTTTAAAGCTGATAGAAACAATGCAGTTTCGCTTACGTTTCATTTAATTCTTTTTCCTTCTTTCTTTCAGTAACTACTCTCTATGCGGTTACTCTTCTGTCTCTGTCTGTGGTTTCTGGCGGTCTTTTGTTCGTCTCTCTCTCTTAAACTCACTGTGTCTATGTCTGTCTCTTCTCTGTCTCGCTCTCAGGACGGAAAAAGACACGCTTGCGGCGCCCGATTCTGCGGCGGTAGATTCACAAGAAGAAGATGCACAGGGGGCAGGACACTCAGACAGAATGATACTGTGTGCGAGAGACGGTCAAAACAATCTTAATAAACACCTGTTCGCTCTCTCTCTCTCTCTCTTATATCTCTCTCTCTCCCTTCGCGCTCTTCTCTCTCTATCTCTCTCATCTCAGTGGCCAGCCCGCAATTTGGCACCCACTTAAAACTGACCAGACCTCCACACCACAAGATGAGCAGCAAGGGGCAGTGCCCACAACGTACAAAAAACGCACACACACAACACAAACAAACACACACACAAAAAACACACACACATAAACTGAAACACTTGACCGAACCAAGAAATGAGACAACAGGCAGGGACGGATTGTTTGGGGGATAGAAAAAGAAAACAAGAAATACGACCGAACAATCTTGACGAAACGAAATTAAATCAAGAGAGGTGGGAGAAAGGGTGGAGAAGGACGGGACGAGGAGGGGCGGGTGAAGCAGATGATAAAAAAAGACACGGACAAGAGAGAGAAGGGGAGAGGAGAGAGAGACAGAATGATGAGATGAGAAGAGAGAGAGAGAGAGAAGGAGGAGGAGGAGGAAGAAAGAGAAGGAAGAGGACCCGAAGGGGGAGGAGGGGAGGAGGAGGAAAGGAGAGGAGAAGGAGGCGGAGGAGGAGGTTTGATGGCAGAAGAAGAAGAAGGCCAGCAGAAAAAGAGAAGAAGAAGAAGATGATGAGATGATGATGCTGATGTGATGATGATGTGATGATGATGATGAACAAGAAGAAGAAAGAAAGGACGAGGGAAAAAGAAGCAGAAGCAGAAAAAAAAGAAACAGCAGAAGAAGAAGAAAAGGAAGGACGGAGAAGCCGAAATGAAAGAAGGAGGAACAAGAGGAGCGGAAGAAGAGGGGGAGGAGCGATGGAGGAGGAGGAGAGAGGAGGAAGAGCGGGAGGAGGCTGGCGGAGGGAGAAGGAGGAGGAGGAAGACAAGAACAGAAGAAGTTTGCGGAAGGAGGAGGAGGAGGAGGAGGAGGAGAAGGAACAAAGAACAAGACGAATGTTGAGGAGGAGGCGGGGAGAAAGAGGAGGAAAAAGGAAAAAGGAGCAAACAGAACAAGAAGATAACCAGAAACGAATGGTGGTGGGGAGGAGGGAGGAGAAGAGAAAGCAAGAAGAGAAGAAGAAGAGGAGGAGGATGGCGGCGATGTGATGATGATGATGATGATGATGATGTGATGATGATGAAAGAACAAGAAAAG
Organism: Conus betulinus; assembly: GCA_016801955.1. Lineage (NCBI taxonomy): Eukaryota > Metazoa > Mollusca > Gastropoda > Neogastropoda > Conidae > Conus > Conus betulinus. The sequence continues at coordinate 5,959 of JADBJO010035813.1, read as the reverse complement.
AACAGAGAGAAGGAGAGAAAAAAAAAAAAGATTAGGAAGAGCAGGGAGGAAGAGATGAAGACAACTGGAGGGAAAAACAAGCATGAATATTTATTTAACTGTCCAAGCCTGTTCAACTAAAACATAGATGTATAGTTGATGAGGTATGACGATGGAGAGAGAGAGGAGAGAGAGAGATGCGAGGGAGAGAGAGAGAGAGTTGAGAGGGGAAGAAGAGGAGGAGAGAGAGAAGAGATGGGAGAGAGGGAGGAGAGGGGGAGAGGAGAGAGGAGAGGGAGGAGAGAGAGGGAGAGGTGTTTGTTTTTTGAGGTGATGGATTGTGTGGTGTGGGTAGATGTGAGTGAGTGGAGCGAGCGGAGAGGAGGATGCGGGAGGAGAGAGAGAGGAGATGAGGATGGGAGGAGAGGAGTAGGGAGAGGAGAGAGGAGGCAGAGAAGAGGAGAGGTATGAAGAGAGACGAAGGAGAGGTATGAAGGAGAGGAGAGAGAGGGGAGAGAGCGGAGGAGAGGAGGATGAGGAGAGAGAGGAGGTAATGTTCGAAGACTAAAATATCAAACCAAATGGATTTGTTAAACAAATATATGTTCAAAAACAGATCTGTGTTGTCTTCAGTTCGTTTGGAATAAAAATTACGCCAACGACCGGTAATCTTCTTTAGCACTACATTGTAGAGCTTTATATTGTCATCAATGAGGTGAACATCAAGAAAAAATCGCTTTCCTTAAGCCCTGATGGTCCTTTTTATGAAATTGTTGATTTTTTGGGCGCTGTCATTTAGAAAAGATGAAAAAAGCCACAAAAAACAAGTGTGGCCATTCATTGATTTGGGGTTATTCTAAAACTAGTAATCGTTAAGACATCATGAAACCGAAATAAACCATTTTCCCGTTATCTCCGACCAACACCGCCCACAGAGTTCATTTTTATCCAAGCTTTCGCCAAAAGGCTTCTTCAGGAACCGATGCTACTTACATCTCCTAGCAGCGATGACATTAATACTATTGACGTCATAGTCTGTACCCATCCCCCACTACATTCTTGCAGAGTCCACCCTCACAACACCCTGCAGAGTCCAACCCTCCACTGTACCCTGCAGAGTCCACCCATTCAATGCACCCTGCAGAGTCCACCTCCACAACACCCTGCAGAGTCCAACCTCCACTGTACCCTGCAGAGTCCGCCCATTCAATGCAACCTGCAGAGTCCACCTTCCACTGCACATTGTAGAAGTCCACCCTTCCCTGCATACTGCAGAGTCCACCTTTTCCACTGCACCCCGAAGAGTCCACCTTCCACTGCCACAACTTTCTTCTCACACTTTTCGAGTGATTTCAGAAAAAAACATGTCCGTCCATTTCTGTGACATTTACAGCATTCCTTTCACTTTTGTGGACACCAGGAAGTCCTCCCATCTTTTGATTAGCAGATTGCCTCAGGAGATAAAGAGGTCTGGGCTGGTGAGAAGAGAGTGATTTGGGGTAGTTGGGGTGTGGGGGGGGGGGGGGGGGGGGGGGGGGGGGGGGGGGGGCAAAAGGTTGGTTTCTTTCTACTTCATGGCCACGAAGTCAGGGTTGTGGTTTTTTCTTTCCCCATGCTACTGTTTGATATCTTAGCTGCAGAAGACCAGAGGTTGTTTCGCTTCCTTTGCTATGTAATGTCTCGTTCCTTTGGTGCACTAGAACACGTCGTGCAATCTCTTTCTCTCTGAAGTTTAAAATGTTGTTGCGCCTTGTCAACAATCTTCTGTGAGGACCCATGTTCGACAAAAAGACACTTGAAAGTCACATTTCTGGTAGCCAAGCGAGAAAAAAAAGAGTTTATTTAATTGTCTTTTCAGATTAATGGCATATAGCTGTCAACCAAGGGCGGTCGTCATTATTAGCAGCAACGTCGTCATCATCAATCATCGTCGTCGTCGTCGTCGTCGTCGTCATCATCATCATCATCATCATCATCATAACCAGTAGTATCATTCGTATCGGTATGATTATCAATATTGATGTAACGACCCTAAACCTAAAACGCCGAATTCATGTGTGAGACTTCTTTTGTAAACTTTTCATAAATCAACCAAAGACTTATTTTTTCTTTCAGTGCACGGAGTCAGTTGAAAGTGAAGAGCATTTGCGGACGAGCGAGCGAAGCGAGCGAGCGAGAGAGGCGAGAGAGAGAGAGAGAGAGAGAAGAGAGAGAGAGAGGAGAGAGATTTACGCAAAGAACATGAACCTCTCTGGGGACCATTTTCCAATAATTTATCTTTTGGATGTAATCCTGGAAGAAAATGACATTTCCGCTATATAGCAATTCCTTCCTTCAACAGTGAGACCAGAGCCCAGGCACGTGTGGAACCTTCAACAAAATGCCTCTGCAGAAATGAACAGGAGGGTATGATGTTTGCTGCGGGAATTTATTGCTCTGAACTTTTGGAGACCTCTGCGCGGCAGTGGGATTTTCCCTAACGCCTTCTGGGAGTTACAGAATACAAAAAAAAAAAGAGGATGGATATTGCATGTTTCATTGTAGAACTAGGTGGACATAGCTGTAAACGTAGCTCGGGGTGGGGGGAGGTGGGGGGGTGGGGGGGAGGGGGCTGGTTCATGAACGCTAGGGCATGTCCGCACGCCGGTGGGCCCTGCACGTTGTATGTTTAAGGTACAAACCTCCTCCAATTCCTGTATAGTTTGGCTGGGGCCGCGAGGCATCCGTGCAACATGCGTGAACCGCGTGGAGCACAACACAGGGCTTGTAGTGGGCGAGGCCATGTACTGGAAGGAAAGGCTTACGCACTCGGCTCTCCTTTCGCAGTGCTGCTTAAGAGCGGTGCCAGCCAGCGGTGAAGGCTGAAAAGCGGAGAGATGACAAGGCACAGGACACTTCGTCAGCGCACCAGGTGGTTCCCACCGCCAGAAACGCCCAAACAAGAACGAAACTAGGTCGAAATGGAAAGAGCAAAACGTTTTGATCACAAGTGCTAACGATAGCAATAATCTAGTATTAAAGGAAAGTAAATTATATAATGTTCATGCCTTGTTGCTATCAGTGTGAATCCTGTCAATAGCAAGATTTCGACTGCATGAATATTCAACCGAGTGTGCTAAACTGTTGTGAGGCTAGTGGTCATGATTAGATGGTATCTTTCTTCACATTCAGTGCAGCATGTAATCATGCGGTCAGTCTGTCTGTCTGTCTGCGATCGGCGTGTATCTATTTTTTTTTTCTTTTTCTTATGATCTTTCTAGATATCTGCCTAGTTTGCTTTTGGTATCTTTCTTGTATCCTGTTCTTCTTTCGTTCTCTCTCCTTAATTGTTGGTTTCACACTTTCTCTTTTTCTTTCTTTCTGTGTTCTTTCTTTCTTTTCTCTGTCTGCCTGTCTACCTGCCTGCAGCTGCCTGTCTGTCTGTCTGTCTGTCTGTCGTGTCTCTCTGTCAGCCTATCCACGTCAGCTCTCTCTCGTTCTCTCTCTCTCTCTCTCTCTCTCTCTCGCGTTCTCTCTCCTCCCATGTCCTTAGTGGCATTTTACCCATGGCATTTATTCCACCCAAGCCATAAAATACTGCATCAAAAGTTGTCGTGTGCCCCAGTTCCCACAGTCCACAGGGAGACAATAAATGTATTAGGTTTTGCGGCCAGCTCTTGTGGCGACGTGGGAAGGTCGTGGGTTAGATTCCCATCAGAAAGATTAATTTTTTACTTGTGGGATTTTTTTTTTTTTTTTTTTTTCTGCCCCGACTCAAAAATTAATTTGCCGTGACCTCAATCGGGAAACTGGGGCCTCCCCCACACAGTCGAGTTTCTTTACCTAATGGATTGGCGTCCCTGAGAATATTGCTTAAAAATTCCTGAACAACACCGCCGCAGGTGTCTGCATCTCTGGGCCCTGGTTGACGTCGGGATAGTATAATAATTATTATTTAAAGTGAGTGTAGAAGTACGGCTTGCCACGTAGTCAAAGGACCTGGAATGCAAAATCCTTAGTAGCAACAGCAGCATCCTCATCATCGATCTGCACACACACACACACACACACACACACACACAACACACCACAACACACACACACACACACACAAACCCACACAACACACACACAATTCTGTTTGCCCTTCATGCCCTGCTCTCATGTGAACTTCAGTGTCAATATCCCACCAACGTCTATGATATCGTTGAGGTTGCTGGAGGTCTGCTGGCAGGCAGCAGCAAATTCGTTGGGGGGGCTGTCATCAGAACGGATGTGGTGGCGTCCTCTTAGGGAGGAACTAATAACACGTTGGCTTCACGACTAAACACAATATGTTTATCGTCAGTAGGGGGGGACATTAGTAGGCGTTGACTCTTGTGCATGAGTTGAAAAATCAGATCAGAGCACACCTCTGAACACCATCGAAATGAACTGCTGGCAACAGTGGGAGAGTCTCTTCTGATTGGCTTTTGACGTGCTTCATAGTGATCGACATTGGGTTGCTCCCTTTGGGTCGCGGTGCCGTACTGTTGTTTGCAGAAGCCAGGTTGGTGTCTGTGAACGCGGTCCTCTGGTGCCAGAATCTCCGCTTACCTGTGGTTGAGAAAGGGATTCTGTCAGCACAGAGAGAAAGATGAAACAAGGGGCCTAACTCTTGAATTCCAAGGATTCTGCCAGCACAGAGAGAGAAAGAATGAAACAAGGGGAGTAAAACTCTTGAATTCCAGACATGCCCATCAAACGATGGAGAACTTGGGTGGTGGACTGGTCACTTGATTACACTGCTCATTCAAAACTCAAGGGACAGAGCGGCAATTGCAATGGAGACACACGCAACAGTAAGAAACCGAAGGCTTTTTACAGAGCTACATTTCCGCTGTTTACTTGATTGTTTTCCTGCAGATGTTTCTTTGTTTTTTAGTGGGTTTTTTTAAAATTTATATTTTGTTTGTATTTGCTTTTTTTTTAAAAATTCTCGATGGCTTCCTGGAAGTTAGTCAACTCACCTGGAACGCAGGGTTACAGAGATATGCGAACGTGAGAATTCGCTTGCGCTGATACAATTACCGAGGAAACCCATTACATGGTCACATTTTTAACTGGTCGGTTTCTGAACTGATGGATTTGAAAATTCAATAATTTCGTATCACTGCAAAAATGAGCGATCGGTTCATTTGCACCTCAAACGCCTCAAACGCTGATTCTGGCCACCTACTCCCGCTGTAGATGAAAGGTGTATGGAGACGAAGGTCAATGGTATTGTACGCCACGGTTATAATTCAGACGTCCATTGTTAGCAGGTGGCGAATGAGTAACATCAGGAAGAAATCTCCCGGATTCCTGCCTTTGCCGCTTACTGTAGATTGTGTCTGCCTGGTCAGGCAGACTGCGCGTTGGTCTGGTGATAAAGTTTAGATCTGTCGGCGTCAGAGGTGTTTTGCTGTCGTTCATTTTTTTCTGCCGCGGAGATTTTATTTTACCTTTGGTGTGTTGTTGTTGCTGCTGGGCTCCTTTAGTAATTATGTGGTTGTGTTGTTGTGATGTTGTCGCGGTGATATTGTCATGGTTGGGATGTGATGATGATTTTGAAGTTATTGTTGCTGCTGATGGTTATTCGTGTTGTTGCTGTTGCTACTGTCCTCCTCGTCCTAAGAAGGGACGCAAGCATCCGAACAAGAGAATACGACAAGAAGAGGAGGAGTGAGCTGGAGGAGGAGGAGAAGCCAGGAGGGGAAAAAGAGGGACGAAGAGGGGAGGAAGAACGAGCCCCTCCCCTCCCCTCTTCCCCTTTCTCGTATCCTCATTAATCCTCCCCTTCTTTCTACACGGCGCAATCCATTATAAGTCATCAGGGAGGGAACCACCCACCAGGAGAACAGACACGGCACTGCCCCTGCATTTCGTCAGATGATACTAAGTGAAGAGTTGTTCGGTTCCACAGTAGCAGGACAAACCTTATACTATTGTTGAACGACATTATTACTAGTCACCAATCCGT
>JADBJO010035812.1:0-11807 GCA_016801955.1 Conus betulinus | reverse complement strand
GCAACATCCGTGCCATGGATCGAGCAGGCTGAGAGGACGATCTGAGGTGGAGCTGGGAAGCATTGAGAATGCACTGGGCTGACCAGGACAAACAGCCCTCCGGGTCGTTTCTGGACAAGGCATGCCCCTGTGTCTCGATCGCAGTGATGATGGAGAGGAGCTCGCGGGTCCCGTGGTTGTTGGTGTTCTCGGCGATGTAGTGCTCATGGCAAAACACGAGCGGAGATGTGCAGACAGTAGCAGCAATGGAGGGACTGACAGATCATGTTCACAAATACAGATCTTCAGTAAAGCCAAGAATTGTGTGGACGTGCCTTTTCTCAAAGCCAAGACGTTTATTCTACAACACGCAGTATTCGGAGGATCTAAATCTAGCAAAGAAACTGTATCACGATCTGTACCACACAATCTGTGATGCTAGGACTAATAGTAATCAGCTGCCCACTATCTATGTCCATGTCGTGCAGTTTGGCTCCAATAGGTTTTTCAGAATTCTTTTGTTCCCAAGGTGGTGGAAAATTCGGAGAAATAGGACTGGATTCTTAAGTGACTGGGGCGCACTCCCTTTGAGTAAAACGTTCAGTGGTGATAACACTTTGAGTGCATGTCAGTCGTCACTTGAACGAAGAGGTTTGGTATAATTATTGTTGAAAATAACCAAGACTCCCAACAAACTTGGTGATTTGACCTCTGTCTCCACCACGCCCCTGCTCACTTGGGAATGCTTGGAAAACGGTGTTTTGCCTTTTTTTGTACACAGAAATGGAGCACTGATTCTCAATGGTCTGCGCTGTTTTTCCTAGCTAGGCTAAAGGTAGTTGCGATGTGAAGAGAGCCCCCCCATCTATTGAAGAAGCTAACACTGGCTCTAACGAATAGTTTTTAAAAAGTTTCCGTTTCAGTTTCCGCCCTTATCTTGTCGTTTTTTTGTTCATTAAGATTATTGGAGGGGCAAATTTTGTGTTTTGCTCTCAGCTTTCAATTCAGTTATCGTTTCCATCACCAAACTGTGGTCAGTATCCAATCAGTCAGCTATAGACCGGTTCTATAGCAACACAGAGAAACTCTCATGCTGAAATGAAGTTGTAAATGGATCTCCGCTTTCTCTTGATGAAGGAAAACGATCTCTGTTTTGACATTGTTAGATGCTCTCAGCCGCATTCGACACCATTGATCACAGCATTCTTCTCTCTCGTTTAGAAAATGTGTTTGGTGTTTCTGCACACAGCCCTTCACCTGGTTGAATCATACCTGTCCAACCGCACGCAAAAACTGTATCTATATCAAAACTGCAAATCTAACCCATCGTTAATCGCCTCATGGAGTGCCACAGGGTTCTGGTCCTTGGACCCCGTTTTGTTTGTTTTTGTATACAACCAACACCTTGTCTGATATCCTCTATCTCACTCTGTTCTGTCTCACTCTTTTGCAGATGATACTCAGTTACAAAAGTCTGCAGAACCCAGCCCATGTCAACGACTGGTCACAGTCAATGCAAGCATGTATTCAGGATGTTAAATCATGGATGACTTTTAACAAACAACTCAAGTTAACGATGATGAGAAACTGAAGCTTTAGTCATTTCTTCATCAAGAACCGTCACTGTCTGCTCCCCTTACCGTACTCGACGGCGCTTGTTGTTGGTTGATACCACTGTTCCATTTTCAAATCAGCCAAGAATCTTGGCGTTGTTCTTGACTCACATCTGACAATGAATGCTCAGTCATGAACGTAATTCGTACAGTGTAACTTGAACTCCGTCGTATCAGCTCAATTCGCCATTTCCTCTCAACTGAGGCAACAAAAACTCTCGTTTCGGCATTTGGTTGTGCTCTCCCGTCTGATTATTTGCAATGGTTCCTTGTGAATTGCCACAAGAACTTATACAACGAATTCGAGTTTACAAAAGAACTGCAGCACGCCCGGTCTTGAGGGTTCCCCGTAGAGACCACATCACCCGCATCTCCACACTCTGCACTGGCTCCCCATAGAAGCACGCATTAGATACCAATTGCATGCATGTGTTTTCGTGCCCATCAATGGATCTGCCCTGTCTATCTTTCTCACCTGGTTAGCATATACACACCGGCAAGAACACTCGCTCATCATCCGACACTCTCACCCTCTGCAAGCCACGCGTTTCAAACAAAAACCTATGCACGAACGTTCCTTTCTTTTTTGCAGCTCCTTCTGTTTGGAACTCTCTCCCACTTTCGATCCAGTGAGAAAGGGCGCTCTATAAATGTACGTTATATTATTTATTATTAATTATATTATATAAGAGCGGGCGGTTGTAAAGCAGACGCATGTATGCATGCACACACAGACACGACGACCACAACACAAAACACAACACACACACACGTGCGGCCCACACACACCCCACACACAACAACACACATCAAGCGCCGCGCGGGCGCGGTGACGCATGCACGAACACACACACTTACCAGGCAGCCACGCACGTCATACACACGCACCACACACACACACATCACCACACACACCCACACACACACACACATTACACACACCCACACACACACCCCCACACACACACACACACACTTGCGCACACGCACGCAAAAAAACTTACTCACCACAACACAACCACCAACACAACAAACGCACAACACCACAACGCACACAAACCACACCGCACGCCTATGCAACGCATTCACACACCACACACCCACACACCACCCAACACACACACACACAAACCACACACGCACGCACACCGCAATTGCATGCATAAATGCAGGCCAAAACATAATAATAAGATGTGTCATTAGTGAAAAAAACAGTTCAACTTTTATACTAGGACACTAGGCGCAATCACACGACGACAGCGCGCCAAACACAATACAACCAACAACACACACCACACAACAACACACACCCACAGAAGGAAGAGCGAGAGAGAGACGAAAGGAGAGGAGCAGAAGAGAACGGGAAAAGAACGAGCGGCAAAGAAAAGAGGAAGACGAGTCCAAAACTTTAGCGCATGTAAAAAGTATGTAAATTCGATCGTTAACCAATTCTTCCTGTTTAATGCAACAAAGGAGCAAAAAGAAAAACTAAATGCTTGAATGCAAAAATGCTATAAATGGGTTGAAATCGACATGTGCACTAGAAGTAGTACACACACACACAACACACACACCACACGCCACCACACAACCACCACACACACGCTACACACACACGGAAATGCACGGGAACGCGCGTCGCACTCGCTTGCGCACACACACAGCCCCATACACAAACACCACAACACACCACACCACACCATACAACACGACACAAACACAGTGAAAACACGCGCTCGCGCGTGCCCCGCGCGCAATGGAGGCACTGCATAACACGTGTCGACCTCGCCGTGCGCGCGCACACACACACCACACATTACACTCACACGCACAACACCACACACCTCATCAGCAACACAAACGAACACATTAGTCGCCTACAACCAACTGCTCACATCTCACAAACAGTCACAGGCACACACCAATAACACGACCGACAGACAATTTTTTTTTACGTAGTGCCAGATTGCATTTTTGGATTATCCATAATATACATTAGCGTCTGTTTACGTTGTATTCGATCGCTTTAATTCTTCTCAGTGGTGAATGACAAGCGGGACAAAAGAAACACAAGTGATCATTTGAACACATACAAACCACCGACAGACACACACAATTACGACACCACAACACACACAACACACTTTACGCCCGCACGCCACGCACGTCCGTAACGACCAACACACACACAAAGAAACATAAAACGCACAGCAGAACATGCAGAAGAACATGTCACATCTACCACATCAAGATATCGCACGCAACGCGCCGACAGGTTCATTTCACACACACAATTACACCTACAGACCCACACCACACCGACACCACGCGCGCATAGCAGCCCCTCTGCCAGCCTTTCGTCCTGCCTCACGTCGGTCGCGGGTCTATGTGACCTACTGGTGTCTCATGTTCAGCACGCGTTTTTTTTTCTGTGCCCGCCAACGACGGCGTATACGCATAAACCAGTAACAAACGCAAGCAAACCACAAAGCAGCAATAAAATCCACAAAGCAACAAATAAGTATTTGTGAAACAGATGGCTGCATCGCATGCACACTGGGAAGGCACGTTACACACATGCCCGCGCGTTGTGCGTAACGCACACACACAACACCACAACGCACGCACGCACGTCACGGCACGCCGCACGCAGCCGCACACACACAGCAGCAACACACGGCAGTCACACACACACAGAGGAGCTATCATACATGAGTAGCAGAACGCAATGAGACAACGGAAGTCACTCGCCATAAGAGAGACCGGGGCTCTGGACGACTCTCATTTTGTTTTTGTGAGTTTGGGGTGGGTGGATGGTGCGATGTTCCTTTCCCGGGTTGGTCGGATTTCGGGGGTGGAGTGGAGGGGGTATGGCCGAGGGTGCTCGATGAGAGGAGAGAGAGAGAGATGCTAGAGAGAGAGGGAGAGAGAGAGAAAGATCGAGAGGAGGAAGGATGATAGAGAGAAGCGATGGTTAAAAGCTGCTACAGATGCTCTTTACCTTGGATTAGATTGTTTATTAAACTGCCAGACGGATGCAAAAAGGACTAATAAAGTCGATTATATAGTAATACAGAAGACTCATTGATCTGTGGTGATCAACTGCTAGACTTGGACTGAAGAAGAAGAAGAAGAAGAGAAGAAGAGAAAGAAAGAAGAAAGAAGAAAAAGAAAGAAGAAGAAGAAGAAAGAAACCATCTTAACCAACGCTTAGCGTGCCATCCACTGTAACAACATAGATAGCTGCGCTCGGAAAAGATGCTAAACTCTTGACGATACAGTTCTATTCCAAAATAGCTAACTGGTTATGTAAGCCCTGTTTAAACAAGCAAACGCTGCTATCTGTTCACGGTTCAGCTTCAGAAATGTATTACCAACGTCAGAGAGAAAATTTTGTTATGAGAATCTGTTTCAGTGCTGAAATGATGTGGTCGCTTTCTAAAATGTCTGTTTTTTTTAGGGTAAAGGGGTACGGAAACAGGATACTGTTTTTCCCCATGTGTTTTTTTATTCTGATTTGTCCCGGGTAGGATCAAACTTGACTGCCGTTCTCATTGGTGCTTTCAATCTCATGAACATCTTTTTCAAAACCACACTTGGAAAACCACAGAGTTCTAAACATTACATACAAGCAACCGCTATAACATTCATTTTGTATATCTGAAGATCTGTGGGAGTGCGTCCAACAGTATGTTGATTCAGCGCCTTCTGGTCTGGTGACCGACGGGTCCCATCTTCTACATTTGATGATATGTGCAAAAAATGTATCCAACATTATTTTGACAGAGTACCTTCTGTTTGGTAACTAAATAATACAATCTTGTGTAATTGCACATCATCTGGAAATTCATGCGCTGTGGAGATTCATGCAACATCTGTATGATAAATATATCTGAAGGTTTTGCAGAAATTTATGCAGCATTAGGCTGACCCAATTCCACCTGCTTGTTGAATGACGAGATAACGAGTCCCATTTTGTGCATCTGAAAATCATTTAGAAATTTATCCAACACCGTGTTGACCCAGTGCCTCCTGTATGGTGACTGACCCGTCTTAACTTGTGTATCTGAAGGTCATGTGGACATTTCCAACATTGTATGGACCCAGTGCTTCCTTTTTGTGAATGAACAGGTCCCATCATGCGTAGTTTTTAATCAACAGTCTGTTTCGAGCCTCGCTCTCCTCAGGATGGTTTTTGGGCCGCCTACTGCCGGTGTTTATATGGCCCGATGTCGCTGTTTGCACGTGCGGATTGGCTTCACGTGTTGTTCGGTTTTTTAGGTTGTTTACGTAAGTAGTTCACTACCTTTTGTTTGCTTCAATGGTGGTTTTTAAGTTATGGTTTTGGAAAAATTTGCATAGTTCTTTTTTCTTGTTTTCGATGGTTCTTGGATTGTTGTTTCATCGCGGCGAGGCCGTCGTCTCTGTACAGTCCGACTTGCTTTCCAAGTTGTTTTTGGATGTTGGATATGAAACAGTCCGACCAGTTCGCTTGTTTCGGCACCGTCGTGCGATCCCATGGTCACATCAAATGTTGAGTTTTTATTTGTTTTCTTGATCCATGTTTCATTTTGCTGTAAAGTTTTTTAGTGTGAAGAATGATTTCCATTTCTGACCCTGTTATTCTGTGTGTTTATTAGCAAATTTCAGAGCTTTAGTGAGCAGCTCTTCATCTATGGATGGGTAGAAGTCTACTATGTCGAATGTGATGAATACTGTGTTCTTCTGTTTGTTAAGATTTTTGAACCATTGGATAGCTTCATATGTGTTCTTCCAGAGGTTGTATTCAGTGTTTGATTTTATGTTTTTTATGGCTTTTTCTAAGATTTTCTTACTTATTTTGCCTAGTTCAGATTTAGATGGGTTTTATTAATCTAAACGTTGGGTTGTTGTGAAATTGGTGTTTATGGTCTTTAAGAGGTATGAAGGCTTTCTTTTATTGCTGTTGTTTCCACCCTGTCACCTAGATCCATGTGGGGTGTACAAGTTCTTTTTCTTTTTCTCGGATGTTGTTGTGTATGGTTTTATCAGCTTTTTTTTGTAGTTTTTTCTGAATGCTTTTATCAAGAAGTTGTGAGTACTCGTTTTTGTTCCATTTTGTAGTAATTACTGGTTTTGTCAGCCTTCACGAATATTTTTTTGTCACTTTGTATTTGTTTTATTCATTTCTTAATGATGTTTGGAAATCGTTGTTTGATTTTTTTAATTCTATATTGGCTATCATTCTTTTCATTTTATCCTCAAAAGATCTCATTTCTTCTATGGCCGGTGGAGATCGCCATGATTTGAAGCCATATGTGTTTTTTTGTCCTCTTTTTTTTTTTTCCTTCGGGTTCAGGAATTCGGGTTCAGAAAAACGCTTTCCATCTCATGTTTTCGTACGAATTTTTTTCAGTTTTGCTCTATTAATCTTTTTTAAGTAGAATTGCGGGTTGGAGAATTGTTGGGATTGTCTAAAATTGATTTCCTTGGCATTTTAAAAATTCATCAGGCCACAGTGCACAACGTGAGGAGCTATTATAAAAAATACTACTAAAAAGCATAATAAAATGAGCACTTTAAGAATTTTAGTAGGCTTTTTAGTGGTATTTATATATATATATATATATATATATATATACTATATATTATATATATATAATATAAGACACATCCACAACGCACGCACACTCACGCAGGCATGCACACACGCGCGCATGCAACACCGAATTCACGCGACGCACGCACGCACGCAAGCTCATACGCACTCATCCATAACTAAAAACATACTGCCTATTGTTTCTTAGTAGTACATCGTGTTCTTAGTTCTTTTGCCTTTGTCGCAGATTCATTCTTCTGCAGTAATCAAAGGTTTAACAACTATGTGTGTGCGCGCGTAAGCACACACACCACACACACACACACACACACACACACACACACAACAACACACCAACACACACACACAAGCAGAGACACACACACACAGTATATATTTGCTAATGAGTGTCATGACGTATATCGTGGTGCAGAAACAAAAAGAAAGGGAAGGCAGGGCTGAAAAGACTGAGAACGGACTGCAACTCACAACCAGGCAAACAAAAGTCCCACAAACTGTAACCTTACTTATACGGTTAAATAAACCGCAAGCAAGCTCTCTTCCATCTTGGAAAAAAAAAGAAAAAAAACATACAGACGATGGAGTAAAATTTGAATGTTGAAAAAAAGATAGTTCCTTCATTTTTAGCTTCGTGTAAGCAAATCAGTATTAATTTTCTTATAAAATGAGACGGAACAAAACAAAGAACTCTTTTCTCACGCCTTGAGCCATGACCCCAAATTCTGATGACTGTCATTAGAGTCAATTAATTCCCTGATTTGCTGGACATTGGGGACTGAGTTAAGATTAATATATCGGGATTTGAAGGCGAGAGGTGACTCTCCTCTTTGCTGGCCTTTCAGAAACTGTTACAGAGTGCATCTGAATTGTGAAGATGTACCGTCCCACGTGAAATGTAAGAGAAAACAGACAGTTGATGCTTCTCAGACCTAGTTCTCTGTCTGCCCCATAATCCATCACGAGGGGTGCTAACAGTCTCTCAGCGCCAAAGGATGTGCCTCTCAGTAACAACAATTAGGTTATATACAACGAACCCCAACATACACACTAGGTAGACATAATAAAACAAACACAACAAACAAACAAACAATTCAGCTCTCGAAGACTATTCTTTCCGCATATAACATGAACGAAAATAAAATTTAACCAAAACACCCTTGATGTCTGTGGGGCAACTGGCACAAATAATACAATTCAAAGTAATAGAACGGAACTACAATAAAAGCCAGAAAAGTGACAGTGAACAATCGTTTTCTACGATAATATTCTTCATAAAAAAAATCAAACTGAAAAGAAAAGCGATGTATGGACTTTATTCATGAAAAACAATGGATGTTATGAGTGTTGAAAACACGTAAATGGTAGAAATGTTCAGTCACTCGAACATGTACATAGTTTTAATGTTATTAAAGTAAAGAATGCTTGTTAACACACCCTACCTAAAAATTGTGCAGTGCAGCTTTTCTCTATCAGTAGGTGTTCCACAAAGGCATTAATGTATTCTCTCTCTCGCCTCTCTCGAATGCTTCTCTCCTCTCTCTCGTCTCTCTCGAACTATCTCTCTCTCCTCATCTCTGTTCTCTCTCATTCTCCTCTCACTCTCCTCTGTCGCTTGCACATTCGTCAGTCCCTGAGAAATTTTGAATAAATGTGTTTAGATTCATATGATGCCAGACGTACCTAGGGGCGAATACCCCACTATGAAAACTAGGATTGCAAATTATTTTAAAAAGTAAACAGAGAGACACCCAAAAAACACAAATGGTTTTTTGTAGACGCTTGAAATGCAATCGCAAAAGTGACTGCCCTCCATCATTTTGGGATAACATTTGGCCATAAAAAGACGTACGTATGACAACAATTGTAGCCAACCTGTACTATTTCAAGTGAAGATTGGTAATGACCACTTGTGAAAAAGTATTTAATGACGCATCTATACAGAATGATAAACTAACTAATATAATAGTTAGTTTTCTAACGAAAGTTTTTGATACTCAATCTATAACTGTTTTTGAAACAGATTGTTCCATTTAGATTTATAAGAACTAAAGTCATCAGAAACTAAAAAGTATACGTTGCCATGAAAGCACTAACAGAATGGAAAAGCAATAAGACCGCAGATGACTTCAGCAGCAGTGAGTTTTATAAAAACTCTTCCCATCAGGTCATTTTGTTCCTGACTAAGCTCTTCAACAAAACTTTTGGATTCAGGTATATTTCCCAAAAGAATGGGAATCAGTCAACCGCACATTATACAGCCATTACATAAAAAGGAGACATTAATTTCCCCTGACAACTACATGGGTATTTCGCTGTTGAATATCAGCAGCAAAAATGTACCACATTCATTACTTATAGAAGAGACTGACAAATTGGGCAGAGGAAGGAAATAATTTGTTAAGTGCAATGCAGGCAGGGTTTAGAAAGAATTTACAGTACAGTCGGACAATTACATATTTACACTACTTGCACTAGTTTCCGATATGCAAGCAATTTTCAACTAACAAAACAAAATTTATATGCAGCTTATCTTTGGCTTATACTCCTCAAAATGGGTATCAAAGGGAAAATGTTCAAAGCTATTCAAAATATGCATGAAATAGTTAAAGCTAGGGTCAGAAAAACTAACGGTGGTCTTACAGAAACATTCATGTGCCCTAGAGGATTGAAACAAGGCGATAACTGTAGTCCTATTTTATTTGCTTTTTTTTATCAATGAGCTTGCAAATGATATAAACACAACATGGTAGACAAGGGTAAGATTGTCACCTGATTTGATGCAGATTCTGGTTCTGTTATTTGCTGATGATGTTGTTCTTCTTTCTACCACACTTATCAGGCTCCAGCACCAACTGAACATTCTAAAAAGTACGGCAGATAGACTAGGTCTTACAGTTGTTAATGATAAATAAAAAATAGTAGTATTTAGGAAAGGCGGTTACCTTGCTGCAAGAAAAAAAAAAGGGTTCTGTGGAAATGTAAAAATGGAAGTGGTAAATCAATACAAATATTTGATAATACTTTTCTCCACGGGGTTGACATTTAGCTTACTCATTAGAGATTTGGCTCGTAAAGCAAAAAAAAAAAAGTGTTTTCAGTATCTTTAGATTCCCTGGTCTATAGGCGAAAATTATCCTAAGAATTTCTTTAAGATATTTGAGACTCAAGTACAACCTATTCTGACATATGGTGCGGAAGTTTGGGGGTTGACTGCAGATCACACCCCTATTGAGAGAGTACATCTTCTTGCCATAAAACGTTTATTGAATATCAGCATACAAACACCTAATACACTTGCATATTATGAAGCTAACAAATATCCGCTTTACATACAAACTTTTACTAAAACTAGTAAGCACTGGTTAAGACTAACAAAAATGGGAGGAATATCGTATTCCAAGGAAATCATACAAAATGCTGTACACAATGTACTGTCAAGGTAAGACAAATTGGGTAAGCAAGGTTTGCATTACATTGTTTAGGTATGGGTTTGGATTTGTGTGGGGGAGAATCAAGGAGTAGAAAATTTAAAAATCATTATATCCATTTTTAAGCAAAGGCTTTATGACTGTCATCTCCAAGATCTAGACGCTTTGTTACAATCCAAAGAAAGATACGAACTTTATTCCACATTTCGTCAACTACAAAGTATTCCTGGTTATCTAGTGGAGATAAAAAAAAAAATCACGCATTTAGAAACACCTAACCAGACTTCGGCTTGGTGTTTCCCAACTTAAACCTCACAGGTTCAGACATTCGAGAAGCCAAGAAAGCATGACATGCCCATTTTGTCCCAACGAACTTGAAAAAGAACTTCACTTTACATTTGTTTGTCCCAAGTATAAACTATTGCGGGGAGAGATAGTATTCCTTCCAAATATTATATACATCCAAATTCTTTCAAACTTACTTTATTATTATCAAATTCAAGGATGTGTGTGCCACTGGCTCTATTCCTGTCCACAATCATTTAAACTAAGAAATCAGAAACCACCAAATAACTGAGTTATTTGAAAATCAAATTACTACTATATATGCTGTGTTTTAGAGTTTGCTTTGTTGTAGGAAGCCTCTTCTGGGTCATGGACGAATGACTTGTTTAATTGTGGCTACTTGGGTGTCACGGGATGAATGGGATTGGATTGAGTAAGAAAGGGAGAGAAAAATGAAGAACATATAGTGTAGTCCATATTTCTTTATTTATAATAGTCTTGGTGCACTGCATTTATAAGTATACCATGCTCTCATCTTAAAAGTTATCTTGTGTTGTGCGTTTCTTCGTGTTATGACGTTTACATGACATCGTGCTCGGTTGTTAAATTCTTTTGCCTTTAGCACAATTACAGTTAGCCATGTAATTGTTGTATAGTACGAACTTAAGTTTTGAATTATCTGCGCCTTCCACGCGCTCAAGATGCTGTTTCCTGTGGGTACCGCCATAGGGGGATGGATTTGTGTGTGTGTAACCCATCTTCATCCCGCAATATGGGCGGCCATACTCCGTCTTCAAGGGGATGAATGCTGTTTTCTTTTATGATGATATTGATAGTGATATCGGTAATAATAACAAGAAGAAGAACAGGAGGGAGAACAAGAACTGTTGATGGGGAGGGGGG
>JADBJO010035811.1:0-11808 GCA_016801955.1 Conus betulinus | reverse complement strand
TCACGAGTCGCGCTACGCGTGACCAGCCCTCCCGCCTTCCTCTTCTCCCTCTACTATCATATGTGTGTGTGCTGTGTGTGTCTGTGTGTGGTGTGGTTGTGTGTGGTATTCGCTTATTATAATGGATTTCAGCAAAGGGGAAAGGACGCTTGTATGGAAGACACCACGTTAAAAAACAAAAAAAAAAATATGATTAGGCTCCCTTGCTTGCACAACGGTCTACCATATTTCCAAGCAAGCTCGGAGAACTGCAAACGCAATATCTCCAAGATAAACAAGTCCAGTCTTCCTTGTGCATTCAGCATACTTTACGTCTGAATGTATTGATGCTACTGATTCCGGGGTTATGGTGGTTAGGATTACGCTCTTCTTTCTTCTTCACTCTTCCTACATTGAAATGATCCTACTGAAATTTATATTTTGAAATTGTCTATACTAAAAGAACAGAATTATCGTTTGCTTTATCTAGTAGCAGGAAACACATGCAAGTACCATTATTGGAAATGGATGCTGTTAGAGTCGATCCATTCCAATATTTAAAAGCTCCTGACTAACGCGCTGAGTCGCTGTGGCCAAGAGCGAGAACCTGGACGAACGAAACCATCTTCCAAAACTATTTTAGACAACGGGTAACCATGAATCAGATGATGTAAATGTTCCCGCTCCCAGTTGACAAGACCGCCAGGAGTGAAATCGAAAACGAGCTCATGCTAGTCATGACACATGAAAAACAGAAAAAACAAAAAAAACGAATGAAGACATGAACATTGTCATGGGGGGGGGCTCGGATGGAATGTTTCCGTGTTTAAGCTAACCCTTGATTCAATGTTGTACGATAAGAGGTTGGAAAGTCATAGCTGCGGATGTATTAGGCCTGAGTGTCAACTTGACCTTTCAACCGACCGGGTACATGATGATCCCGTCGGGCCTGGGTTTCAGATCCCTCACCTTTTGGGAATCAAGAAAAACTGGAGTGGTGTGATTCATGGAACAGACAAAACGTTATGTGTTAAGAGTGTTTGATGGATGACTCAGACAAGGGTGCCTTTGAAAAGTTCGCAGTGCACATCTCATCAAGCAAATATCATAATTTGTAATCTCCTTCAACTCTCCCTGCTGCCTCGGCTCGGACAGGTAATTCCCAGCATACCAGATCCAAACCCTTTGCCTCTGGAAAAAACAACAAACAAAAAACCTCGTACAAACAGATACATGTGACAACTACACTCCACAACACGCACACAAATACCAGGCTGTATGCCATCCCCCCCTCCCCCTCAGACCCGCCACATTTACCAGTACCTGCAGCTCCTATGCCACGTACACACACGCGCGCACACCACATCGCAGATAATACATCAGGCGTGTTTAGGTGAGCTTCATACTGGCAGATACTGGTGTGCTTGCTTGCTTTGTGGTTGGTCTTCGTGTGTTCTGTGGTGGGTGGGCATGCATGCATCGCATTCAACATGGGGACCATGAATCATGTCATCGCACACATGTACCCCACAGCTTTTGAATCATTCTTTCATCCCATTGGTATTTTGTATACAAGACCAATCTGCAGTTTGGTAGTCTACTATTTGTAAATTGGGAAAACGTAGCAGTCAATGGGATTGTTACCCCTTCCAACTTGTCGGTTCTATCAACTTCCTTGTTCATGCTCAGCGTGTGTTTGTGTCTGCCTTAATGTAATACTATCCTGTTTTGGCAGGGTATAAAGTGCAGTACAACTAATCAATATTGCACAGATTAATCCGAGCAGAAATAGCCCGGATTGTTTATGTTTGAATACATCATTACAAGCCTCAATCCCCATCAATGGCATCAAATTTTCTTGTGAACAGGTGAATTGTTGTCTTTAAGCTCAGATGCTGTCGGATCTCATAGGCTGCCTATCGTGCAGTCCCACAACTTTACCACATAGCCTGCAGACCCAATCGACCATCGATAGAGCGCTCCGACGAGCTGTTTCGCAAGGTGGCAGAAGCATACCGCAGTGTGTTTTTGTCGATGTCTACTCCACAGTGTGTGAAGGGGGTATAATCGGGTGCGCGATGAACGGGCTGCGTTTTGCGTTCGTGGGGGAAGATACACAAAGCGCGGGGGGTATCTTCTTAGGAGGTGTAGGCACATAACGCTTCATGCCGCTGCTCACTGCATCCATGCATGGTGAGCACTAGAAATTTTCTTGAGACGTGTGTAACACTATTCCCACGGATATTACAAACTAGGAACCATAACTCGCAGAGACAACCATGTGATTCAGACGGACTCTGTTTGGTAAGTGGTACACAGAGTGCTATACGCCGGACCAGGTGGGGTAGCATACCTACTGTGCTTAAATTCGGGGAAGTACCTAGGTGCTTCTAACCTATGGGATTAACATAGCCCTAGGGGTGGGGTTTGGTTTTGGCCATCATACCACTGGGGCAACACACAAAACAGACTTAGATACTTGGTTCATGTTTCCATCCTGCGTTGCGCACTCTTTGAATTAATACAACAGACTTAGATAATGTTGATATTTGCTTCCTCAGGTTTTTGCCCCTCTGCTAATTAATAGCTCTGCCAGTTAAATAAATATCTGAGCGTCCTGTAAGTCAACAAACTACCTTGGGGTTTATTACTGACGTGTGGGGCTGCATCGTGTGGCTTCGCGCGCATGCCGTGCGTCGTGGGTGGTGTGCGAACGCACATTTCGCATGTGCATGATTCATTCATCTACATGACGTGTGTGTTTGTGTGCTGTGGGCACGAGTGCGGCATGTGTGCGCGCGTGTCGTGGTGTGTTTGCCGTTCGTAATGTTTCTTGGCTACTCATACTTTTCTATAATTATTCTTATAGTCACCAAATTCATTTCCTATTGCCAGCTAGCTTGAATCAATATTCTGTCGTGTCAAATGTTTTGGAGAAGGTTTATTTACCAACTGTTTCGTTGGTTTCCTTTCATTTTCTGGGCTGCTGTATGCTTTCATTCCCCTACTTGCACTCACCCCCCAAAACCACAACAACACAACAACATCAACATAGGACTGAAAGGAACAGTGTTTCAGTATTTGGTCTTACTATAGTGTGCTTTCGAAGCGGTTGAAAGAGGTGTGCGAATGCCGCTGGTGCTTCGATGGATCTTCTGAAAGGTAATACAGGGAGGCAAATGTGCAACATGTAGCAATTCATCCAACTGAGAAAAAAAATATTGAAAATCTCTCTCAGAACTATAATGTTACCACACACCTTGAGGAGTTGCTAAGGTCGAGCAAACAAGCTTGTCTGACGTGCTGCATGTTTACCACCATCAGAGAACAGCGAATTATGTAATGTTTGCGCCTCGGTTGCTGTTTGTGATGTGTGTGTCAAGAATCGCTCACCTGTGGTGTCTGCCGATGTGTGTTTGTGTGTGGGTGTGTGTGTGTTGCGCGCACATGCACGTGTGGGGTTGGTAGTATATGTGTGTTTGTACATGTGTGTGCATGCATGCGCTGCATTGTGTTGGCATGCGTGTGTGTGCATGTGTGTGCGTGCATGCATATGTGTGCATGCGTCATGCATGTGTATTTAAACAGGACAAAGAAAGCCATGGCGGAGACCGTGTCCCTTTCGTGAAGCCTTATCAGAACGCCTGAAGATTGTGCGTCCCAGCAGTCTTCAGCATGTGGGAGCTTTGTGGCTTCCAGACCCCCTCAGCTAAGCGATGGAATCCAGTAGTTCCTAGAGCCTTGGTCATTCATATCTGTTGATTGACAGGGGCGCAAAATAGCTCAGTTTGCGTACACAGCGCTGGACTCGTAATCTTTGTGATCCTGGGGTTTGCGGGTTCAAATCTCTGCTGGACCATTTTGATCGTGGTATTTTTCTGTCTGTTTGTGCATAAACTGGTTCTGTTGGAATGGTCCCAGAAATTCTTTAAATGGAACAATAAACTGAAGTTGTGTGGTGTGTTAACTCCGACATATCATCCACAAAGCGCACACAACACAAGATCCCATCACACCTTGCAGAAGGAGAAGGTCATTTGGCCATGTTACACATACCGATTCATCCTGCAGAAAAATCAAAAGAATGAAAGAACGAAATGGAATAAACTATATTGACTGAATGACCTCGAGAAACGGCTGAAGAAAGCGCCAGCAGGTGGCTCTTTGGTTTTGCTCCAACCAAGGTAGCAGCCCATTGTGTAAAACGAGAGTGTGAATTGTAAAGCGCTTAGGGCATGGTCTCTAGCCATGGATAGGCCCTATATTTCTCTATGATAATAATAATAATATTCCCCCCGTGTATTTCAATTTATCATTAACTGTCATCATTATCATTACATTTCTCTAGTTTTACTGTCGTCTCATTGTGTTTATGGCTACAGGACTGGAAAACAACACGATTTCGGATTACTGTCTTTATCTCTCTTGCTTTTTGGAGAGGAGGGCGTATGTGGGAGGACTGGGTGGAGGGTAGGGGGGGGGGGGGAGAGGCAGAGAGAATGGTAAGGGGGTTGGGGTGGGGGGTCTGCAATGACCTCCTATTCTGTCCATGCAGCACTGTTCCTTTCCCTGCTCTTCCTGTCCCCTCTCCTCCCAATACACAGCCACGTTTGGACTCATCTTGTGGCAGTCCAGCAGTTCATGTGGAGCGAGCGGTCGATGCTGGGACTCGCTGGAGTTTTTCATGTCCTTCGTGAATGAAAGAATGCACCCGCGCATCCATAACTTCCTCTCTCCCCCCCACTGCCTGTCTTTCCATGCATGCATTGACAAGACACACAGATACACACACACACACACACACACACACACACACACCACACACAATTACAAACACACACACAGAGAGTTGGATGTAATCTGTGTGTTTGAATAGTTTAGTAGTTGCTTACACAATGAGAATGCTACAGAACTTGCTAAGTAGCTATTACACCAATGAGAATGCCACAAACTTGCTAGGTAACTATTACATAATGAGAATGCCACAGAACTTTCTGTGTAGCTGTTACATGATAAGAATGCTACGGAACATGCTAGGTAACTATTACATAATGAGAATGCCACAGAACTTTCTGTGTAGCTGTTACATAAGAATGCTACGGAACATGCTAGGTAGCTGTTGCACAATGAGAATGATACGAACCTGTGAGGCAGCCTCCTCTGCTGAGGTGGCCTCCACCCTCTTTCTTCTCTCTCTCTACTTTGCATTTGCCATTTGCTTTCTGCAAAACACAGCGCTCAGATTCGTCAAACTGTAAAGATAATATAAAAGATAGGAAACTGTGCTATAATTGTCTGCATGATATACACACACGCACACATGCTTGCTCGACACACACCTGAAACCGCACACCACACTTCACACACACACACACACACACACACACAACGAACACAACGAACACGCACACACCCACCACACCTCAACACAGGGGTAGGGAGGGAGAGAACTAGAGCGAGACAGACAGCGAGAGAGAAGTAGAGAGAGATGGCCAGGGAACGCGCAATGCCATTTCTGATATTATAAAGCTGGTCACAGCTGCAGCAAGATAACATCAAGGGGAAGGGGGGGGGGGGGGGGTGAAGGAAAAAGAAAAGGAACCCAGAAAACCCTTGCATGACTGAAACAAAGCTGTTGGTCACAATCCGAAGAATGTTGCCCCGCCAGCAGTTCACCTCTTTGTAGCATTCACAATGTGGCTAATGGTAGCTTTTAGGGAGTAGTTGTGGCTGTGCCTGTTAGAGCTTAACCATGTGTTTCGAGGGCTTTCCTTTCTAACTCTGCTGGGATCATGCCAGTATAAAGTGGCAGGTCACGGACTTTTAAATTGGTCGAAGTTCTGGTGGTAGGTGTAGATCTTTTGTTCTTTGG
This sequence comes from Conus betulinus, assembly GCA_016801955.1. Lineage (NCBI taxonomy): Eukaryota > Metazoa > Mollusca > Gastropoda > Neogastropoda > Conidae > Conus > Conus betulinus. Next base: position 5,957 of record JADBJO010035811.1, on the reverse strand, counting down.
AGCTTATGCAAGTCAGCAAGGTCACCTGAAGGGGTCTGAATGTGGTATCAACCAGATTGTCAGACACTTTGTGGTGTGCCTCCGCATTGGCAACCACAAAAACGATATGTCACACCAGACATCAGACTCAGAAATCACAAACAGTTTTCTTCTCACACAGCACTACACACAGCTACCTAGGCAAGCACACAAACCACACACACGACAACACACTAACAATACACTGCACATCCACACCACACCCCACACACACCAACACAAACGAATGCAATGCACAAATGCAGCAGCATGCACACACGCCCGCACACAGCAAGCACCACGGTGTTTGTGTGTGGCGGTGTGAGAAGAGAAGCGTTGTGTATGTCTGAGCGAGCTCTGTGTGTGGAACATATCTTTTTTGTGTGCGCAACGCGGCTGTGCATAGATGATTCAATAGTTGCAGCATTGGAATGAATTTTGTAACTCTGAAGTAAAAATCATAAAGATATTGGTAAAGTGTGGGGCAGGACCTGAAAGCTATGAAAAATGGACACAACATGCGCCACAGTACCATCCATAAAAATAGACACACACAGTCTCCCTATGCTGATGAGAAAGCAGAAGCCTTTTGTAACATGTTTGCTGAGGTAAGCTGCACTGAAGGTTCTAAAGAACGGACCAAATATACAGAGAGAAAGAAGAAGGTATTAAAGCACAGGATGAATCTAACAGCAGACAATAGTAACACTATCAATGCTCCTATAACTATCCAGAAGTAAAAGAAGCCATTAGATCCATACCTATTAAGAAAATCATCTAATGGTTTAGATGCAATATCTAATCAAATGTTAAGAATTTGCCTGAACATTTGTGTAGAGTTCTTCATAAATTATTAGTACATGTTGGAGCAATGGTGTTATGCCAAAAATATGGAAACAGTCGATCGTTGTTCCTGTTCCAATTCATAAGCAAGGAAAATGTACAAAGGATCCTAAGAATTATAGACCCCATTGCTTAACCTCACATGTATGTAAACTTTCGAAAGAATTGTTATGAATAGACTTGTACATTACTGCGAAAATATAACATCATACCAACAATCAAGCTGGTTTCCAGAAAGGTCGATCCACTACAGAAATTTTTAGTGAAATTATCAACAAATATAAAGAAACAGTTTGCTAGACGAAAATGTGTTCTTGCTACCTTTTTCGACATAAATAAGGCTTACGATCAAGTGTGGCATTTACAGCTATTGAACAAACTTAAAACATTGGCTTGACAGGAAATATATACAACTATGTCAGATGTTTTCTGAAGGATAGGGTAATAAGAACAAGAGTAGGAAAAAACATATTCCACAAGTAGAACACTTTCAATGGGAATCCCTCAAGGGTCAGTATTAGCGCCACTTCTCTTCTCGTTATTAAGCATGATCTGCCAAACAAATTATCAAAAATGTTGTTCTTGTCCAATATGCAGACGATTATGCATGTGGATGGATGTAACGTTAAAAAAGAAAACTTCACAACGAGATATAAATTTCGTCAAAAAGATCTATCAGGGAGAACTAAACAAGATTGTGGATTATATGAAGATAAATGGATTAAGTCCTGTCAACCGAAAAAACAAATATGATTCTTTTTAACGGTGGATCTAACCCAGAAGTATGCCTGTTTTCACATTGGATGATACTCCTCTTAAGTACGTAACAGAGATTAAATTTCTAGGAGTTTATTTTACATCTAAATTATCATGGAAACTTCATCATACGAATATTTATTAACAAAGCGAGAAAAACATTAAACTTTTCTGAAAAATTATTTCTAAAGAAAAGTGGGGGCAAGATCCAGCTACTTGATTACTCTATGTAAAATCTTTAATGAGATCAAAAAATAAACTTATGCCCAAGAAATATTCTTTAATGCGCTAAATATCTATTACAAAAAAACTGCAAAGTATTGAATGTAAGGCATTGAAATTAGCCTTGGACTTCCTGTGCACGCATCATCGTCACGTACATATTATGAAGCCCAGGTACTTCCTCTAGATGATTATAGAGATTTAACATGTTGTAAATTTGTCATTAAAAGTACAGCTAGAAAAAACACATATCAAATCAGAAATCAAAATGAGATCAGATTTTTATTTTCCGAAGAAGAGCAAAGTCTATAACTTCTCAAAATAACTATAGCAACTTATACATCAAAAAACTTTCAGATTCTGGGTTTTCTTTAGAAAAGGAAGCTTTCTCTCCCAGAGACCATTTTTGTCCTATTCCACCCTGGGAACTTAAAAAAGCCCATTTTGATATTGATCACACCAACATCAAAAAAAAAGATGAAAATATCAATATGCTAACAAGTTATATACTAAGTGTCATATTGACCAGAAATACACTAACCAATTAAAAATATACACAGATGGTTCATGTATTGGTAAGCAAACAGGTTGTGCATTCTTAATCCCAGACCTTGAGGGTGGAGAAATATTTTTACATTGGATGGAACATATCCATATTCACAGCTGAATTAACAGCAATACTCATGGCTTTGAATTACTTTTAAATTTCCCCAAACAATATTTCAAGCTCTGTTTTGTGTAGATTCAAAATCAGTCCTTCAGGCACTAAAAGATTTTTCACTTGCATACTAGGCCTGAAATGATTATTGAGGTAAGCTGTTTGATCCACATGCTTATTGAAGGAGGCACCCAGCTATCCTTTTTGTTGGATTCCTTCACACACACGTCCTTTTATTATAACGATAAAGTAGATAGGGCAGCTAAATGTGGAGCAAAACATATCTCTGGTTCTGAATATCTTAAACTAGCCTTATCGGTAACATGAGCAGTGCAATCTAGTTTAAAAAACATATTTCGAAAATTTTCAAAGATAGAATGATAGAACATGACAATCAAAATCAGTTTGATACTTTGATATTAAAATCATTCAACATAACTTTAGTTTAAATAAAAATATACTTTCGTTGATGTATAGGTTGAAACTTGATGCTGTTTTAAAACAAAAAATGTTAAAAACATAGTGTGGTTATGTAAAAAAGAAAATAACACGTGAAACATATTGTTACATGTCAAGACCTGAAAAAAAAAAAATCCAGTGTTGAGACAAAAATAGTGCACAGGGACATCTTTGAGTCACCCAGCTCTAACATATGAGTTTTTTTGTATGCTTAGAGCGCACTCCATTGGGGAAGTATTATAGGTTCCTTTTTTCGTTGTATGTGGGGCGGGCATAAGTGTGGGGAGGAAGATGGAATAATGGTACAAAGCTTAAAAGTGACAAAGGACGGAGAAAGGTTACGGTTCTGTGCCTTGATGGGTGTTAAATTGATTAGTTTTGTTTTTAAAAAATTCCTTTTGAAACTTTTGTTTTTTGTCTTTTTTAAATTTAAGTGCTTTGTAATTTACCATTATTATTCATATAAGCACTCATATAAGCACACACATATGCACACACACACACATACCCAACACAATCGCCATATGTATACACACGCGCACACGCGCACATGCACAAATACGTGTGCGTGCACACGCATAAGCACAAACGTAAGAACTTGTAAATACTTTTATTCCAGTTTTGTTGCAAAATAACTCCACACATTATATTCAAATTCACCGCTTTAAACCTAAGACTTTTGTTGTAAGTTTAGATATCAGTCCAAGTGGTCACTACAGTATCTGAATTTTTTTTACTGTATAAAGTGATGGAGGGGGAGGGAGGGATGGGGAGGGGTAGAGAGGGAAGGAAGGACACGGATTAGATGGACCACGATCGTTAAAAGCCTGAACACACAGCACACACGACACACACACACACAACACACACACGCACACGCACACACCACCACTACCCAAAACACCCACTTTTCACAAGCGCTTATGTTAGCGATACGTTTGTTCGTATCATCTTCATGCGTCAGCAAAATGTCTTGCCTAGTAACAATAATCAGTACTTTGCACTTCTCATGCTCGGTCAATATCTTCCGAATGATTTTTCATCACAAGATCACATGTCGTTCTATGTTTCGTTTTCAATTCGATGTATGCGACCATAATTCACCAAATGGTGTTTCTCGTAGGTCGTCATATAAATGTTGGCGTCTTTCGTCACACCCTGTGTTAATGTCGAGCTTTGTTTCTTTCCCATGGTCCTTTTCAGCCCACGATTCAGAAAAGTTATGAAAGGTCATATTGTATTCTATTACGATGATGGGAATGCGCATTGACAAACGGAGTTTTCAGTGGAATGATGCCCAGCAGATGTTTTCATTCCACGTACGTTTGCCCGGCTTGACGAGATAGGTTTTTTTCACATCATTAAAGTCATGGGAAACGAATTTCTAGGGTGAAGAAGGATCCTTTGGGGTTTGAAGATGGAGTTACAATATTCTTTGTTTCATGTTGACTTTTTTCTTGCCAGGAACTTAATCTACTGGGGGGTTGATTACATCTAATTTAGATAAGTGTCAATCGTTTACTGATGGGCGTAAATACCAGGTTGGCTAGCTTTTAGTGATGATTCAAATAGGTTAATATTCACGTGTGGTTTAGTTACTGATGGGTGTAAATACCATGTGGTGCTTTTTAGTGAATGATTCACATAGAGTATAATATCCAGTGTTCGTATTTACTGAGGGCGTACATACCAGGAGGGTGGGCTTTTAGTGAATGATTTCACCTAGCAGTATATATCAAGTGTCGTTTCAGTTACGGATGGCGTAAATACCAAGGTCGTTCAGTAATGCTGGGGTACATACCAAGTGTCGTTTTCAGTTACTGATGGGCATCAATTGTGACGTGGTGTTTTCAGTGAATGATTCACACAAGTTATACTCAAGTATCATTTCAGTTAATGATGGGTGTAAATACCCAAGTTTCGTTTTTTCTTTTTTTCAGCCGTACGCAGGCTGATACCCCTGCGAGACACTGCCTGTATAGACAGGCAGTGTAGTTTTGTGTTGTATTCCGTTTTTTTATCCCGCCATTAAGGCAGCATACTCCATCCGGGAAGACTTCCAAGTGGGAAATGGGTTTCAATACCAATGTGTTTCAGGTACTGATGGGTTGAAATACCAAAGAACGTTGTTGTTATCATTTACTGATGTGTACTGAGGGGTAAATACCAAGCGGGTTTCAGTTACTGATGGTTTTAAAATGTCACCAAATGTCCGTTTTGCATTTACTGATGGGTGTAAATACCAAGTGTGGTTTCAGTTACTGATGGGGTTAAATACCAAGTGTCATTTCATTACGATGGGGTGTAAGCATACCAAGCGCTGTGGTTCAGTTACTGAGTGGGTGTAAATACCAAGCGTGGGGGCTTTTCAGTTACTGATGGGTTTAACTACCAAGTGTGTTTCCAGAGACTATGGTTCCGCCTCCTGCAGGCGAGTAAACACAGCGCTCTTATTCTGTTGTCTGGGGGGTCCGGGAGGACTAATCGAACCTGCCGCCAGGCCTTCTCAACATTCCAAAGGAAAACATCTTTGCCAACAAGACTCTACTTTGAGATGGTTAGATGGCTAGTTGTGGGTGCACATTATTTTGCAGGTGCTTTTTTTTTTTTTTTTTTTTGTTGTGGTTTTTTGTTTGTGTTGATTTTTGTTACATTATAAGGAGAACAGTATTGTAAATTAAAAGGAAAATACTCCTCAGTTTGAACTTTGGGCACACGAGTGGTCTTGAAGTTGAAAAAACAAAAAATCTGTTTCGGACATGAACGAGATGGTTATGAATTTAAAGGGTAATATATTGACGACACATCGAGTGGGGGTTAGCAGTAAATACCGACCACTAGAATTTGCAAAGGGGTCATATTGAGGTGTAGAGCTCAAATAGTGCTTGATGAGGATAAGGGATCATCAAGACTTGAGCTGCACAGATACAAGTACTGAACATGACGCAGTTAATGGGACAAACTGCGTCTTACTGTTGCTATCAGAACTGATTTCACCATG
>JADBJO010035810.1:5000-11808 GCA_016801955.1 Conus betulinus | reverse complement strand
ATCTTGTCCAGAAACGATTTAATCGTCAAAATATTTCCACTTCTGGTTCGGATGTCACGATTTGACAGCTCGCGAACGGGGCGTGCGGTGTGTGTGGTGTGTGTGTGTGTGACACGCGCGCGCGCGGCGCGCGCGCGCGCGGCGCGTGTGTTTTTGCATGTGGTGTGTGTGTGTGTGTGCGACGCTTGTGTGTGTGTATGTGTGTGTGTGTGTGTGGTGTGCGCGCGCGGCGCGCGTGCGCGCGTGTGGTGGTGGGTGCGGCGCGCGTCTATTATGAATGCGAGAGAAAAGAGACGAGAGATAGATAGAGAGAGAGAGAGAGAGAGAGAGAGAGAGCGAGTGTGTGTGTGTGGTGTGTTTGTGTGGTGGTGGTGTGTGTTTGTGTGTGCGCCGCGCGCGCGTGTTGTGTGTGTTGTGTTTATGTTTAACCTTCATCCATTTTCACTGTCCAAGCCGTGTAAGCTTGTTTGGTTACAAAGTTATGTCCCTTCCAACAAAGCTGTCACGTGGTTACTATGACAAACAAAAATGTAAATTAGACTTTTGTTAATCTTTCTAGTACAACAATACAAAATTTTATACTAATCTGTCTCTTTGTTCCACTACTGTTTTTGCAAAGTAATTCTCTGGGCGGCCTATGACTGGTGTTACTGGCCTGAGGAAGCTGTCTTTATCGAGGTAATGAAGAGTATACACTTTTCATGCTGATTTGAAATGAAAACAAAAATTGAAATTAAACATTTGAGATTGGGTTTATGCGTTTTACCTGTGTAACCCTTCGATACACCTACCCGTCCCATCAAGCCTTCTTTGTTTCTCTGTCTGTCTGTATGTCTGTCTGCCTCTGTCTCTGTCTCTCTCTATCTCTGTCTGCCTCTCGCCTCTCACTCTTTCCCTCGCGCGCACACACACAACACACACATACGCGCGTGCACACACACGCACACGCACACACACACACACACAACACACACACACTCAAGTACATGCCACACACGTACGCACACGTACACACACACACACACAAAAACACACACACACACACACACACTCACACACACATATGTCGCTGGCGCGCGCAGCTTGTGCGACTAGTTTAAATCAGCCATGCTCACGGCGATTGAATTCTATCACAACATCTCGTTTCACTCATTGGAAGTTGCAAGGTCTGCTTGTTTTCCATCCATCAGTCAGACCACACGCCAAATGGCAGCACGCACACACGTTATGATGGAAATCTGTTCAGCTTTGGAATTTCCGTAACCTTTCATCCTCATTTTGTACAAGGTTTTCGAAAGCTTCACGCCATTGTTCGCAAGTTCTGCTAAGAGCAGGATGGAAGGTTCATACTTCATCCGGTACCCTTTGCTGTAAGTTATAAGGACAGTTTTAGATTTGTTAGTTTCTTACTGTTTAAAAAAAAAGACTTGTTTGAATGCAGATCGCGTTTATTGCATTTATGACCTAATTCTCTGGGAGATGCTGACTCGTATCGCTTTCCGATGGTAGAGTGAACTCAGCCGGTGTCATGCAATTGGAATATCATAGTGACGTTTATTTTCTAGCATTTAAGCACTGGTGCGTGTCGTGTGTGTGTGTGTGTGTGGTGTGTGTGTGTGTGTGTGTACATATGTGCGTGTGTGCGTGTGTGTGTGTGTGTGGTGTGGTGGGTGTCCAAAAGCGCCGTTTTTGAGCTTTCCCTTGGCCAGAGCGTATTTTCAGTCCACAAAACTGAAAATGGCCTCGTTACATCTAGCGACGGCATTTGATCATTGCAGTATGAAAATATTTGCTATATTTCCTCCCCCCAACCCACATGTAATATGAAACACAAAGAGAATGCCCTGGGAGAAAGGGTGAGGTAGTGGAAAGGCACAAAAGGGAATGTTTCAGGGAGATTTCCTTATGTAACCCCACCAACAAGCAGACATTTTTTTCTGTCAGATTTCACACTGGTTGAATGAAAATGTAATGGCATTTCGGTTTTTTCTTGGCCTTTTTGGAAAGAAAAATATCCATACTCTACGCAACTTCTTTTTTTATAAAAAGCAGTTCTACTTTCTGAAGGGTTCGAGAGGAAATCTTTCCAGATGTGCATGTTCGATGTGACAAAGCGTATCCTCAGTCTCATTTGTTGTCGTTATGTTTGCACCATTACGAACTGAGCGCGCACGCGCACTTGTGTGTGTGTATGTGTGTATGCGTTCGCGCGCACGCGTGTACGTGTGTGCGTATGTGCATGCGTGCGTTCGTGTGTGCGAGCGTGCGTATGTGTGTGTGCGTGTCTGCATGCGTGTCTGCGTGTGTGTGAGTATGTATATATGTGTGTGTGTGTGTGTGTGTGTGTGTGTGTGTGTGTGTGTGGATGGGTGGGTGCGTGCCTGCGTGCGTGCGTGTGCGTGCGTGCGTGTGTGTGTGGTGTGTGTTGGGGGGGGGGGGGTGTATACATGTGTGTGCGTGCGAGTGCACTGTGTGTGTGTGTGTGTGTGTGTGTGCGCGCGCGCGCGCGCACGCGCGCGCGCGTGTGCGTGAATGTGTATGTGCGTGCTTGCACGCGTGTGAGCTTTTGCGCGCGCGCGTGTGTGTGTATGTGTGTGTGTGTGTGTGTGTGTGTGTGTGTGTGTGTGTGTGTGGATATGTGTGTTTGTGTGGATGTGTATGTATGTATGTGTTTGTGCTCGCACAAGAGAGAAGTTGATGACAAATTTGTCGATTTACTAAGGGGCCTAGGAATGTAGTAAAGAAGAGAGGGAGGGGGGAGAAGAGAAAGGATATCTTACCATGGCTATGTTCCAATTGAGTACCATCTCCGTTATTTAATCATAAAAAGCCCCATTTTCTAACTTATACCTGCACACACACACACGGACGCACGCACGCACGCACGCACGCATGCACGCACGCACGCACGCACGCATGCACGCACGCACGCACGCACCGCACACACACACACACACACACACACACACACACACACACACACACACACAAGCACACACACTACAACAAATATTCTTACTCCTACTACTACTTCTGCTGTTGGCACCCACTGCTGCTGCTAAAACTACTGCTACTAGTACTACTACTACTACTACTACACTACTACTATACTACTACTACTACGACTACCACCACCACTACGGTTGCTGCTGCTGCTGCTACTTCTATATTACTACTACCACTACCTTACTACTACTACTACTACTACTACTGCTGCTGCTGCTGCTGCTGCTGTTGCTGCTGCTGCTGCTTGCTGCTACTACTACTACTACTACTACTTTCATGGTTATAGTGGTGGAAATTAGTGGAATAGTAGTGGCAACAGTTGTAAATGCTGCAGTAGTAGTAGTAGTAGCAGCAGCAGCAGCAGCAGCAGCAGTTTTAGTCGAAGCAGCAGTAGTCGTAGTCACAGCAGTGGTAGTAGTCATAGTAAAGGTAGCGACAGAGCGTATCGGCAATATTGCCTTACAGCCTATCAACATTGTGGGTTAGATTAAGCAATTTATTTTGTAGAGTAATTTTTTTGCCAAGAATCCTACTTCTCATCGGATCAGAAGAAGATGGCTTGATAGGTAATTGACAAAGCTGAACGCATAGAAAGCTTAAACTGCAAAATGTTGCAGTGCAGAAACTTTCATTCAGGTGGTTTGAAAGTCGAGTGACTCCAGGCGAAAATTGAAATAGGAGCAGAAACAGAATCAATGTGTCGCCCAACAAAGGAGCAACGAAATCGCAGAACACACACACAACGCATTTCACCCATTGGGTCATAACGTTCAAAACAATGTCTAGTAGTAGTATCGTAGTAGTAGTAGTAGTAGTAGTAGTAGTAGTAGCAGTAGTAGTAGCAGTAGTAGTAGTAGTTGTTGTAGTAGAGAGGCTGGGTGTGTGTGGGTGAGTAAGGGGAGATGAGGAAGTGTCAGTGTGGCTGTCTATATACAGTGTGCGAGAGAGAGAACAGAGCTACGCAAAAGCGATTGTGTCGCACAGATGAAGGAGCGAAGAGAAGGAAAGAAAAATCACAGAACAAACGCCATGTGTTTCGACAGATCGGGTCATCTTAAGATGAGACATATTACGTTCAAAATAATATCTGGTTTTAAACTTTGGTCTTGGGGGTCAAAGAGAGAAGTCTTTGCTGGTGTTTAGAGGGCTGGCGCAAACAACCACGCTTTGATCTGCAATCCACAACAGGTTTATGAATCCGACTTGACGAGAACAGTTTCTCCAACCGCTTTTGCGTAGCTCTGTTCTCTCTCACACGCTATATAAAGACAGCGACACTGACACTTCCTCCTCTCCCCTTACTCACCCACACACCCAGCCTCTCTCTCGCACACACTCACACACACACACACACACACACACACACCACACGCGCACGCACGCACGCACGCACACACACACACACACACACACACACACACACACACACACGCACGCACGCACACACACACACACACCACACACACACACACACACCACACACACACACACACACATACACACACACGCCTGCGCGCGCACACACGCACGACACACACACAAACACACACACACACACACACACACACACAAACACACACACACACACAACGCGCGCGCGCACGTGCGCACGCACGCACGCGCACACATACACACCACACACATACACACACACACACACACACACATACACACACACACACATACACAACACACATTCACTAACTGGCAGTGTGATCATGTGTGTGTGACAGGGGACGTGCATGAAGATGGTATCTGAAGCAAATTTCACCGACTTACTGGATCACTTGGAAGAGAACGAACAGCGGCTGCAGGCATCGCCGTTTTACATGGAGTCCCTCCTCAGAATGGATGACTACTCCTTGCTCACCTCCTATTCCGTGTCCTCCATGTCCGAAGACCAGGTAGACCAGTTTATCGTCGCCTGCCTTCGCCGGCGTTGTTACATGTGTTTGGTCTTCCTGGGAAGCTCACTTGGACATTATGAGTCAAGTCCTTAGTCGCATGCCTGATTTAGGGACGGGACTTCTGGTTCAGATGTTTGAGCGGTCGAGGCGTCAGTCGGAAGTGGGCTTCCGACAAGCAAATCCTGTTGTGTTTTTCCGCGGTGCTATTTTTAATCCCCGCTTTTATGCCCCCTTTCGTCAATGGAGACTGACAAGGACCCCGAAGTGTTTCCCATTGATTTTGGAGCGTAGTACTGAATCTGATGTATTTGACCTGGAAAACACGCCATACGATTTGTGGTGGTTAGTCACTGCAACCATCTTTTCACACTTTCTGTTTATTCTTCAAATCTGTGTGTGCGACGTGCTGTTGGTAGTTTCGTTAGTATTGAGACTTCCAGGGGCTTGGACGTGACCTTGTTACGTCTGATCAAAGAAAAGAAAACTCGAAAGGTCAAGCTACTATAAAACCTGTCTGTGCGTTGGCTTGTGGAAGAAGCAGACCGTGTTCATGGCTACAGTGGAGAGTGCGGCACAACGTCATTTGGTTAACAAGATAACGGCAACCTTCGCTGTGGAGAATGTGTGCTGCAAGACGTTGTAGAATATCTCTACAGTGTCGGTATGATGGACAATCATATCGTCTTTCAGCTGTGTCGCAACGCGAAGCTGCTTAAACTGACACAGCAACAGAGAGACAGCAATCCGCCAGAACAGGAGGGACATCACAGCAATGTGCCAGCCCAAAGAAAACAACACGACAATTACCTGCCAGGCCAAGCAAGAGAAGACAACCCACTTTCTCGCTTGACACTAGACCGAGGTCGGACGGATCAGAGAGTTCCTGTCCTACCATGCCTCGCATCCCCGTTCCTTGGAGACCTGTGTTCTGCGGTGAGGTGTGTGTCGACAATATAGGCTGGGGCCACAGCAAGAAAACTGCTTTGGATGAGGAAATTGTGGAACTCACTCCTCTGCTGTAAGAAAAAATGATGTTCAAAAGATGTCGAGAACTGCTGAAAACTTAATGCAAATGATCTGATTACCTGAACGCTTCGGCATTTTTTGTACCTCTCATTCATGTTCATTAAATCTGGAAATCTGCAGGATCGGTCGTCGTGTCGTGAGAGGAAAAGCTTCCATTGGCCAGAGATGGATGATCTTCACGGAAAAAACAGATGACTTCACACACTCCAATTTAATCCAATAACCGGTAGACATATCACCTTCCCACATCGGGGCTGAAAATCATGATTTACGTCTTCGCCATCCATTCATCCATTGAAACCCCTTTTCCCGTCCCGATCGTCCACCCCACCTCCATACCCTCCATCCGCTCTTCCTTCCTCTCCTCTACTCCTCTCTCTCTTCCATTCTCTTCGTCTATACTTCCATTCGCATCCGATACCTTCTATCCCTTGCTCCCTCCCTTCTTCTCCTTCCGCCCCCTATCATTCTCTCCATCTGTTTCTACGTCTTTTTGTGTCCCTTTGTTTTTGATCTTATTGTATCCATCCTGTTTCTCTCCCTGTCCCTCCTCCCTTACTCCTCCTTCCTCTACCATCCTACGGTGCCCCCCCCCCCCCCACCCCCTTTTTCCCCATCTTTCCATCCCACACATGTCCCTTTGACTCTCCATTCCGTACTCTCTGCATCCTCCTATCACCATCTTCCATCTCATTCTGTCTGTCCATTCCATTGCCAGCCTCATTATGACTCCTCTGTTCCGTTCTCATCCTGTTTTCATCTCCTTCCGTTGCTCCCGCCCTCATCTCTTCTCTTCACACCCCCCATTCTCCCCTCCCTCCTCCCCCTCCCCTCCCTCCCCCCGTCCCCCCCCCCCCCCCAGCCCCCCC
>JADBJO010035809.1:10000-11809 GCA_016801955.1 Conus betulinus | reverse complement strand
AAGAAAGAAAAAGAAAAAGAAAAGAAGAAAAAAGAAATTGCAAGCCGGCACCTTTTTTTTTTCTCTTTCGCTGTTTTCCTATTCGACTGGTCCGATGGCCCACATCCTCACACACACATGTTGTACACTTCACTACCCACATATACATAAAAGACAACCAAAGTCATCAGGTAGGGCGCTCAAGGTTCTGACCATCGCACCTGGCGCTAATGCGTAGGGTCAGACATCTGCTAAGTCGTAGCCGACGAGACCCTCTTCTTCAATTCTCTCACCTTAGTTGTTAAAATTCATTCATCATCATCAGCTTCAAATCATTCGCAGTGTAGTCTCAAAACTTAGTGGTTTGGCGTAGCGTAGATGGACTAGTCCGCACGCAGTGACGCCTCCTTGATGAAAATGAAGAAATGAAACCACCTTCTGTTCCTTCTTCGTCAGGTCTTCCGTCTTCCTCTTCGTGCTCCTCCTCTTTCATGCACAACGAGTCATATCCTCTCATCTTCTTCTTCTTCTTCTTCTTCTTCTGTTCATCATCATCATCATCATTATCATCATCACCATCATCATCATGTTCATCATCATCATCATCATCAACAATGATATTCATCAATCGGGGGCATTATTAACATTATTCTTATAATTGGTTGGTGGTGGGTGGTGGTGGTGGTGGTTAGGTGGGGGTTGGTAGGTCTTCTGGAGTTGCTGGTGGTTGGTTGCTTTTTTGTGTTTTCCTGTGGGAGGAAGAGTTACCCTACTTGTTTGTTGTTTATTGTTTACTGATCCCTTCCTCACTTCATAGTACTTTGGTTTCTGAGTATATAGGAATATCAGAAAAAAGAAAGAGGAAAAAGGATCGCCATGAGAAAAAAAAACGGTTACCTTAAAATCAACAAGGAAAGGAACTCTGAAACCTTTAGCTAGAAAGACAAGGAAAATAACTCTCATTTGCAAGAGCTCCAATAACGTCAGTTCAAGAGCACACGGCTGTTGCCAGCGAAAGTCCTACTTCTTTAAATGATCTGACTTCAGTCGAATCATTAATTCATCTATCCGTGTTCGCAGTGTGGTCTCAAAAAAAAACTTCAGACTGTTGTGGTGTAACGTTTATGGACCAGCCCGCACGCACGTGACACCTTCTTGATGAAACTGCAACTGAAAATTCAACCGTGGCAACCAAGAACAGCACAAACAGCGGGAGGGGTCCTCCTTCTCCCCCTCCCTCTCAGCAGGCCCCACCCCCCCCCCCCCCCCCCTCCCACCCCCCCACCCTATCCTCCCCTCAACCCTGTTTATTCAACACAGTTTTTGTATTTCCACTTGCAAAACAGCGTTCTTTGGGCCGAACCCTAGACCAGATTGCGAAAACAAATGGTTTTTGGTTTTGATTGAATAACAACTCAGAGATTGCCACATCCTGTTAGCAAAGAAATAGTGCTAATATGTACCTTTTAACGAATCGTCTCTTTTTTTTCATCCATTCTCCTTATCCTCTCCTTCTCCTCCCCTCCCCCCCACCCCCCCCCCCCCCCCCCCCCCCCCCTACACCCACCCCCCCCCCCCCCCCTCCCCCCCCCCCCCCCCCCCCCCCCCCCCCCCCCCCCCCCCCCCCACCCCTTCCCCCCCTCCTTTTTGTTTTCTTCTTTGTCCTCTATCTATTCATTTTTTCAGTGTTGGAGTGTGTGTTTTTTTTCTTAATCTGAATTTTGTTTTTTTACACAATGCATGATTGAGAGGTCTCAGTGTGACAGTTTGGTATTTGTTTGTTTGGTTTTTTTGGTATTTGGATGTCCCTTTTTTTGGGGGTTGTTTTTT
>JADBJO010035808.1:2500-10000 GCA_016801955.1 Conus betulinus | reverse complement strand
TTTGTCGGGTCCTGGTCGGCTCTGCCTCAGAGCTGAGTCTGCTAGGGACTCCGATGGGAGGACTGGAAGCAACCCCAGCGTCCACGTTCATCCCTTCAGTGAACTGCATCCATGAGAGAGATGTTCAAATTTCAAGACCAAACACAGCAGGTGTCTGTATCTCTCGGGCCTGGTGGACGCCTGCTTATGATCATGGAAGGCAGCGTACAGAACGTGAAGTTTCTGACCAGGATGAATCTCCGTAGGATCATCCTCATCATGCTTATGTATTGTTGATCATCAGAAAGAACATTTTTCATCTTGCTTATCATTATTGATCAGCAGAAAGCACATGATCTTCACCTTTCTCGTCCTTGTTGATCATCAGAAAGTACATTATCTTCATCAGGCTTGTCGTTATTGATCGTCATAATTTTACATCATTTTTTTTATCTTTCGTCGTTATTGATCATCAGAAAGTACATTATCTCTCATCATGTGTGTCGTTATTGATCATCATAGTTTACGTCATCTTCATATTTCTCGTCGTTGTTGATCATCAGAAAGTACATTATCTTCATCATGCTTATCGTTATTGATCATTAGAAAGTACAACATCTTTTTTAATGCTTTTCGTTATTAATTATCAGAAAGTACATCATCTTCAGCATACGCATCGTTATTGATCAACAGATACATCATTTTCATCATGTTTCTCGTCATTGATCCTCAGAAAATACATAATCTTCATCATGCCTATCGTTTGCGATCATCAGATAGCACATCATCTTCATCATGTGTATCGCTAGTGATCATCAGAAAGTACATCATCGTCCTCATGCCTATCGTCATTGACCATCAGAAAGCACATCATCTTCATCATGCTCATTGTCATTCATCACCAGAAACTCCAAAACATTCTGTGGCCGTCCATGTTCTGTCTTGGGCGGTGAGCTCAGTTTGGATGTCTGGAGGCCCATGTCCACGAGGTGGTGAGTGATGGGTATGGATGTCTGAACGTCCATGTCCACGAGGTGGTGATTGATGGGTGTGATGTCTGAACGTCCATGTCCACGAGGTGGTGATTGATGGGTGTGGATGTCTGGGACGTCCATGTCCACGAGGTGGTGAGTGATGGATGTGGATGTCTGGACGTCCATGTCCACGAGGTGTGGTGATTGATGGGTATGGATGTCTGAACGTCCATGTCCACGAGGTGGTGATGGATGGGTGTGGATGTCTGGAGGCCCATGTCCACGAGGTGGGTGAGTGATGGGTATGGATGTCTGAACGTCCATGTCCTCGAGGTGGTGAGTGATGGGTATGGATGTCTGGACGCCCATGTCCACGAGGTGTGGTGAGTGACGGGTGTGGATGTCTGGACGTCCATGTCCACGAGGTGGTGATTGATGGGTGTGGATGTCTGGACGTCCATGTCACACGAGGTGGTGAGTGATGAGTGTGGATGTCTGACGTCCATGTCCACGAGGGTGGCGAGTGATGGGTGTGGATGTCTGGACGTCCATGTTCACGAGGTGGTGATTGATGGGTGTGGATGTCTGGAGGCCCATGTCCACGAGGTGGTGAGTGATGGGTGTGGATGTCTGGACGTCCATGTCCACGAGGTGGTGATCGATGGGTGTGGATGTCTGGACGTCCATGTCCACGAGGTGGTGAGTGACGGGTATGGATGTCTGGACGTCCATGTCCACACGGTGGTGGTGATGGATGGTCGGGTATGGATGTCCTGGACGGGTGTGGTATCCATGTCCACGAGAGGTGGTGAGTGATGAGTGTGGATGTCTGAACGTCCATGTCCACGAGGTGGTGATTGATGGGTGTGGATGTCTGGACGTCCATGTCCACGAGTGGTGGTGAGTGACGGGTGTGGATGTCTGGACGTCCGTGTCCACGAGGTTGCGAGAGTGATGGGTGTGGATGTCATCTGTATCGCCGGCGTCACGGAGACTGTCGTCGGACGGACGGTGCAACATCCTCCGCAGGAGAGCGCTCCCTCTTGCTGAGTCCACGAGCAAGCAACTGTTTCCCTCGGCAGTGGGCTTAATCGTTGCTGGCTTGTGTGTGAGTTTGTGTGTGTGTGTGTGTGTGTGTGTGTGTGTGTGTGTGTGTGTGTGTGTGTGTGTGTGTGTGTGTGTGTGTGCATCACAACGGGCGCCACTGGACAGCAACGACACGACTCGGCAGTAGTGCAGAGTCTCCTCCGGGGGTGCTTTATGTAGTGATGGCTATAGTGCCGGTGTCGAGGGTGCAGCGGTGCCAATGTAGACAGTGGCTGTAGGCAGGGGAGTAGGATGAGCAGCATGAGAGTTATGCCGCTGGGGTACCACGATGAATGAAGACAGAATGAAAAAAAAAAAAAATATATTAAGATGAAAAAGAAAAAAGCCTTATAACATTCATGGGTGGCAAAACGTCGGACAGAAGGGAAAAAAACCAAAAATCCTTCCCATTTTTCCTTGTCGTTTTTGTTTCTGTTTGTTCTGTGGATGCACATTAATCTATGGAGTCTATACTGCTGCACGAAATAATGCATTTGAAATCTACAGTATTTACTACCTATGTTCTGTGGATAACCATTGATCTGTGGATTGTACATGCCTGCATGAATAATAATACGTTTGAAATCTACAGTACGTACTGCCTGTACCATAGTATTTAGAGTCTACACTCAGCAAAAATCTACAGTATTTTAGTATGCATGCATGCATTTAGTATTGGCTATGTATACACTAGAATTTAGTGTCTACAGTCAGCAAAAATTTGCAGCATTTAGTATGTATACACTAGAATGCAGAGTCTACGATCAGCACAGAATCTGCAGTATTGGCTATGTATACACTAGAATTTAGTGTCTACAGTCAGCAAAAATCTGCAGTATTTAGTATGTATACACTAGAATGTAGGGTCTACGATCAGCAAGAATCTGCAGTTTTGGCTGTGTATACACTAGAATTTAGTGTCTACAGTCAGCAAAAAATCTGCAGTATTTAGTATGTATACACTAGAATGTAGAGTCTACAATCAGTGAGAATCTACAGTATTTACTATGTATGTACTGCATTAAGAATCTACAGTATTTACTATGTATGTACTGCATTAAGAATCTACACTCACCAAGGTGAACAGACTACAACACATGAAGCCACCAGCTAAACAAACCACACTCCAAAGTCACGGTGTGCATCCCCCCTTCCCTTTCCCAGAGGCGGCCAGGCAGGTGGTGAGCTTCCACGTCAAGATGGACGAGGACCTGACCGTGCCCCAGGACCACATCGTCGTCATGACGAAGGTCATCCCACAACCAAGGCCAGGCCTACGACAACTCCACTGGACTCTTCACGGCCCCCTTCAACGGCACCTACGTCTTCCTGGGCAGCATGGAGACCCCAGTCTACAACCACGCGGCCGGTTTCTCCCTGAGGGTGGACGGGGAGGAGGTGGACAGCGTCTGGGTGACCACCGATAAGCAGGTGAAGGCCGGGGGGGTGCAGGCGGTGGTGGGGCTGCACGTGGGCCAGCAGGTCTGGCTCCAGAGCTGGCCTGCCCACGAAAGCTTCTTCTGGGCCCAGCCCTCGTCCTTCAGTGGCTTCCTGCTTTACCCTACCCTGTGAGGATCGTGGATGTCGATGCTAGGGGGGGGGGGGGGGGGGGGGGGTCCCGCACGGATATCGCTAGAAATTTTTTTTTTTTTTTTTTTTTTTTTTTTTTTTGCAAAGAGAGGGCCACGGCAGGCAGAAATCTACACAAATCTTAACAAGTTCAAAGTTCTCTATATCCGCCAAACTTGAACAAACGAATCACAAGATATTCGACTTGATACACATGCTGGTAATAAAAATGGAACACACCTATAGATAAACAAGGACATAATGGATGAAGAAACAATAAAATCACCCACGATTGAATTTGTACACTTTCGCGCACCTGCGCAGGATCATACATACCGGTAAAATATGGTGCACAGCCATTCAATCATACTGTTTTTTTTTATTTAAAAATTTTATTCAAAAATTCTCATTTTTGAAACTTCAATCATACTGTTTTTTTATTTAAAATTTTTATTAAAAAATTGTCATTTTTGAAACTGCCTCTCCGTTTCTAAATATCGATGCACATTCCGTTCACATGTATTCGTACGCAAGTTTCAATAGTATTCATGAGTAAAAGTGTATTACACAGGGAGAAAAGATTCGTATGATTGGATATTCCCAAATTTTAATGTTCAAGTTGCAGACTTTCAGTAAAGTTTTGAGCTTGTGTGTGTAGCTGTATGATACCCAGAATATAAATTATGCAATAATTCTTTCATTTTCACCAACTGAAAAAGTGTGATTCTACAATGTGTGGAGTATTTCCAGATCTTCAGCCTCAGTACATCTTCACCGCCTTCGTTTGGTGACGAGACATGAAAAGGGGAGACCCACTGTCATTTCCAAGAACCTACCACAGTATTGACGAATGACATGAAAAACACAAAAAATTCTAAGTAATTGTTGATATATATCCCTTTCTTTATACGAATAGAATAAATATAGTTTATGGCACATTTTGTGCATACGGATGCCAACGTGTTATGTTATGTTGATGAAACCGCTTCCGTCAGACTCTGATTTTATTTCTAATCACGTGAATCCATCGTGAGCATTTTCAAAGTAAGTAAAAAACTTTCGTATGATTTTTCAAATCAAAATAATGACAGTTGCTACAGAAAGAGGATATGTTTGATAACAGAAATTCAGTAAGCACGAATACAAATTCATTTCTTGTCTAATAAAAGGAAAACGTGAATTTGTTACCAAATGCAAATCAAACAAGAAAATTTTAAAGATTAAAGTAAAACAAAACAAAACAAAAAAAGAGACTCAAACAGCCTCACGGCCTTGCATATATATGTGAAACACGCGTGAGCGTGTGTGTGTGTATGTGTTTTTTTGTGTGTATTGTGTGTGTGTGTGTGTGTGTGTGTGTGAGTGTGTGTGTGGTGTGAGAGAGAGAGAGAGAGATCTAAAGAGAGATCTGTGCTTGTATGTTTTTCATTCGTTTCTTCTCTTGTCTTGGTCTTCTCTCTCTCTCTCTCTCTCTCTCTCTCAACACACACACACACACCACACACACACACACACACACACACAGAGACAGAGAGAGAGAGAGAGAGAGAGAGAGAGACTCGTACGAACACCAACAGCCCCAGGAGAGAGAGAGAGAGAACACAGACTCGTACGAAACACAGCCACAGTTACAGAGAGAGAGAGAGAGAGAGAGAGAGACAGACACACAGACAGACAGAGACTGCGAGAGTGCCTCATATATTTTATTGGTAATAGCTTTCTTGAGCCTTCGTGCCGAGTCAAAAATAAAGAAATATTACTCGACACATGGCTTCGGTAAACACCACACACACACCACACACACACTCTCTCTCTCTCTCTCTCTCTCTCTCTCTCTCTCTCTCTCTCTCACTCACTCTCTCTCTCTCTCTCTCTCTCACACACACACACCACACACACACACACACACACACACACACACACACACACACACACACACACACACACGTTGTTTTCTCAAATCGGTGTTGCTCAGATGAAAGGTCTTTTTTGTTGTTATTACTTTATTCTTTGCTCCTTACAATAAAATTTGAACTGCACTTGTTTTCCCCCACAATTGAATGTTTCAGCATAACGCTTTTTCTTTTCTTTTTTTTTTTTTTTTCTTTCTGCGTACGCAGGCTGATACTCCCCGCGGACACTCCCTGTATAGACAGGCAAAGATTCATCCCATCTACCCAACAAAGGGAGTGGAGTTTTGTGTGTATGACCGTTTTTTTTTGTTTTGTTTGTTTGTTTTTTGTTTGTTTGTTTGTTTTTTTTTCTAAATCCCGCCATTAAGGCAGCCATACTCGAACTTTGGTGGAAGGTGCATGCTATGTGTAACGTGTCATCCATACCAACGGCCAAAACTGGCCTTCTCTTCCGAAAGTTGGTGATCGGATTTTTACGTGTGTGCAAGATGTTAAGCGTGCGTTCACACACAGAACCTCGGTTTATAGTCTCATTCGAAGGAACTGTATGGGAAATGGAATCAGAATCAATGTTAACTTCGAGGGAAAAATCCCCCGGTACCGAAACGACCCGGCGGAGATTCGAACCCGTAACCCCAGGATCACCAAGATTTACGAGTCCGGCGCTCTGCCACTGAGCTATTATTCCGGCCCCCACAGTATAAGGCTTTTAAATGCTGGGGGAACCCACCTTTAACCCTCTGTCCACTGTACAGAAAGCAGTATAGCGAAGTTAGAATGCATAGACACAACCGAGTGATGAAGAGGGCGGAGGGGAACGGAGCAGATCCGTATTAGCGGAGCAGGCGAAGACTTCTATTCAATCAACGGAGTGGGACGAAGCACGTGCAGGTAAAAGAATGGACCTGCTTCCTGGATGAGGACGAAGAGTCAAAGACACAGAGCGAAAAGGAAAAAAAAAAAAAGAGAGAGAAATAGGTCAGGTAGATACTGGATGAAGAAGGAGACACTGGCTGAGGAAATAATGATCATTAGACTTGTTCGCTGACAGCATCATGATCATCGTCCCACGCCGGGGGGTTTCGGAGACATCAGCTGGTGGAGGGGTGGGGGTGGGGGGGGGGGGGAGGATGGAGGTGGGGGTGTTAACGTGGCGGATGGCCTCGCAGACAGGAAGTGCTGTCACGCGCTGTACTCAGTCACGCGTGACAGGTGGGCCGTGTTGGGTGTGTCCTGTTCATTGTCTGCTGCTGTCCTGCCAGGATGTCGTCTGTCTGTCTGTCTGTCTGTCCGTCTGTCTGCCTGCCTATCTGTCTGTCTCTCTGTCTGTCTGTGTTCCTGTTTTCTCTGGCTGGCTGGCTGGCTGTCTAGCTGGCTGTTTGCCTGTCTGCTTGTCTGTGTCTGTGTCTGTCTGTCTCTGTGTTTGGCTGTCTGTCTGTCTGGTTGTCTGTGTCTGTGTCTGTCTGTCTCTGTGTTGGCTGTCTGTCTGTGTCTGTGTCTGTCTGGATCTGTCCGTCTGACTGGCTGGCTGGCTGTTTGTCTGCCTGTCTGTGTATCTGTGTGTCTGAGTCTGTGTCTGTCTGTCTGTCTGTCTGTCTGTCTTCTGCAGCGCCCTGAAGGGAGGTGTGTGTGGGGAACGAATCTTATGGAGAGGCATGGTGTGGGTACCAGACTGGATTGCGGCCTGTGGTTGCGATTGTGGTTGAGTGTGCGTGGGGGGGGGGGGGGGGGGGGGGGAAGGAACCGTGGGAAGAGACATGGTGTTGTACCAGACTGGACTGAGGCCTGTGGTTGTGTATGTGTGTGTGTGGCGCTGGGGGGTGGGGTGGGGACGAATCGTGGGGAGGGACATGGTGTTGTACCAGACTGGATTGCGGCCTGTGGTTGTGTGTGTGTGTGTGTGTGTGTGTGTGTGTGTGTGTGTGTGGCGCTGGGGGGTGGGGGTGGGGGACGAATCGTGGGGAGGGACATGGTGTTGT
>JADBJO010035807.1:0-11811 GCA_016801955.1 Conus betulinus | reverse complement strand
AAAGGAAATAGATTAGGAAAGGAAATTAAAAAAAAACGACCAGCCCCCCCCCCGCAGCCCCCGGAGGTAAGAATAGAATAGAAGGCCAATAGAATAAAAACATAGTTCAAAAAAGGAATTTTACCCTAGTGAATAAGTTAAATAGAAATAAAATACATAGTGTAATAGAAAAAAAAACTAGAACCGGAGAGGAAATAGTAGAGGAGGGGGCGGAGGAATAGGAATCGAGGAAATAGGAAAAAATTATAGGATAGCATAAATAGTTAAAATACGGGGAATAGAAGGAAATAGTGGAATAGGGGGGGGGGGAGGAGGAATAGTTTAGGAATAGTTAAGGGAAAAGGAACGGGAGGAAGGAATAGTAGGAGGGAGGAAAAATAATATAAAAGGAATACGGAAATAGGAAAGTAAAAAATAGAAAGAAAGGAAAATAGAACTAGGGATAACAAATAATATAGTAAAGGAATAGTTTTATAAAAATAATAGTAGGAAAACCCCAAATAATAAGAATACGGAGGAATAGGGAGAATAGTTAAAAATATAGGACTACAAGGGGGGGGGCGGAAGAGGAGGAGGAATAGAGGAAATAGAGACCAAATAGTTAAAAATAGAATAATTAGAATCGTTAAGGAAAATAGTTAAAGGAAAATAATAGTTCACTCGGTTGGAGCTGCCCGCCGCCGGAACCCGGATCCGGATTCGTAATCCTGATTGATACCGGGGATCAGAGGTGTTCGTTTCGAATATCAATGCCCAATCACAGCTGTAATGATCGTTGGATATTCAGGATCGAAAATTTCCGCCCCACCCCACCCACATCATTGTCGAATACCACACCTACAGCATAGTCTAATCTAACGATACATTCTAGTCTAATCTCAACGCCCCCACATCACCAGCTGATCTGCCCACATCCACCAGCCTTAGGCTTCGCCCACGTCCTAGTCTAATATCCGCCCAAATAAGATAGCCCTAATCTCCCGCCCAAAATCTAGTCTAACTCTCCCCGCCCACCCATCGCATTCGTAGTGTGCCCCAATATGCTAATCGTCCGCCCACCCCAACATCATAGCCAATGCTACGCCCCACCACATCATAGCAGAATCTCCGCCACGTCATAGCCTAATATCGACCACATACATAGATAGTATACGCCCACACCACTCATCGCCTAATCTCCACCCACATCCTTCCGCAGTCCGCCCACATAGAAAACATATCTCCCGGACCACATAATAGCCATCTCAGTCCCACATCATTTATGCCTAAGCTCCAACCATCATGACGCTCTCACTTCCGCCCATTCATAGCCTCATCTCCGCCCAAATCCTAGCACCTAATCTCGATACCACCATACTAGCCCAATTTCCGACACACTTCACTTAGAGCCCTAAACCTCCCGCCACCAATATCATAGCCTGAATCGCCAACCCACATCATAACTAACATCCGCCCAAATCCTCGCCTGATATGCCGCCTAAATCATAAGCCTCATCTACGCCCACATTTTACTTTGGACAACATATCACGCCCACATACATAGCCTCATTCCGCCCACCATCATTAGCACTCCTATCACCTCCCACATCATAGAGCCTAATCATACCGCCCACCCACATCATAACCCTAACATCCGCCCACATCCTTATGATCGCCGAGCCCTCATCTCTCCATCCACATCAAAGCCTCCCCTCCAATCTCTCATCTCCGACCACATATACCTCCGCCCACATCATAGCCTCACCTCCGCCCCTCACTCCACATCATAGCCTCACCTCCGCCAACATTCAGCAATAACCTAACATTCGCCCACCTCCGCTCAACATCATAGCCTCATCTCCGCCCCACATCATCATAACATCATAACCTAACATTCCGCCCAAATCATAGCATCGCTCTGTTACAAAAGAAGCGATGGGATTAAAAGGTGTGTAGTATGGTTTTCTTTGGGGTAGGTACGAGGTCGGTCAAAATGACTATACCGACTTCACGCCTCATCCGAAATACCTGAAGGTGTTGAAACGTGTTCACACAGTGATTGGCTTCGAACAGATAATCTCTAGCCTCGGCTGGTCTCTCTATGGTGGGGCTGGAAACCCCAAGACTCTCAAGGTCAAGGAAACAATGGTTTAACCACTAAGGCCAACGCGACCTTAAGGTGCCTGTGATATCAAAACACAAAATCGGGGTGTATTTTTTTTTTCAGATTGGAGTAGTATTACTGTATACATTGCGGAGATTATTGCCTGGCAACCCCCCGTGATATAGACATCAATTCCTGTGACATGTGTACCATGTCACCAGCTGTGACAGACAGCGTGTCAATATCTAGGATGGTTCCCTTGGGGTTTCACAATGAGGACATGCATATAGGTTTTGTGTGTGTGTGTGTGTGTGTGTGTGTGTGTGGGTGTGTGTGTGAGTGTGTGTATGTGGGTGTGTGTGTGTGTGGTGTGTGTGTGTGTGTGTGTGTGTGCTGTGAGTGTGGGTGTGTGTGTGTGTGTGTGTGTGTGTGTGTGTGTGTGTGTGTGTGGGGTGTGTGTGTGTGTGTGAGTGTGTGTGTGTGTGGTATGTGTGTTGGTGTGTGTGTGTGTGTGTGTGTGTGTGTTTCTGTGTGGGTGTTGTGGTGTGTGTGTGTGTGGTGTGTGTGTGTGTGTGTGTGTGTGGTGTGTGTGTGAATGAGCGCGTACATGCACGCGCGTTCGCTCGCGCGGGCATGCGCGCTAGCGCACGCAATGTAATGATCAAACCGAAATGTGTCCAACACTGTTACAATTTTAGCTGTCTCCATCCTGATGTCTGACGGGGGTGGGTGGAAATGCCCCAGAGAGAGCAGAGCTGATGAGAGAGAGAGATTAGGAGAGAGAGCAGAATGACCCAGGAGAGAGACCGTGGAGTGAGAGAGGGAGAGAGAGAGAGGGAGAGGGAGGGAGACGAGAGAGGGGAGGAGGGAGAGAGAGAGAGATCCCTGCTATTTCCTAACGTCATGATCAAAACAGAGTCAGCCCGTGGATACGTGATACGCGTGTATCGTGGTATGGAGCGATAATAGGAACATCAGTGGTCGTTAAAATGAAAAAAAAAAAAAAAAAAAAAAAAAAAAAAAAAGCAGCGTTCAAGAGAACCAGGCTAGTTTTTACATTATTACCGCATGCGCGATGAAGTAAACACGAAATTGTCATGATTGCCACGCCGTTTCTTTCTTACCCATCACGGCTTTAATGTGTGTGTGGTGAGTCAATATCTCATTTCAGTCTCTTAGCAAAATCATAAATCAAAGTTATTTCTGATTTTTTTTTTTTCACCAAGTAAGTCGCTGTCTTTTTATTTTTATTTTTTAGTGAGCTCTGTCAAAGTTTTGTTTATTGTAATCTCGCAGTACCTTCTGGCTTCTAGGCGCGTATTCTTTGACAGTCACATGTGTAGGTTTGTCTCTCTGTAAGCGACGTTATGCAAAAACGACCTGAACAAATTTCACAAAACTTCAGTACTCAAAAGAAAAGAAAAGAAAAGAAAAGGAATTGCTGACCTAAGATCGAGCCCCGTTCATTTCTTGGTGGTGGCCTGCCACAGCAAAAAAAAGGATTTACCAAGGCTCCATTCAACAAAAGAAAAACATCTTGCGAAGGGAAACCACTCTGTTGTTTTCAAATAATGGCATTGCGCTCTCTTTGCCCTTGCGCCCGAAGCAGTGTTGTTCCGATTAACCCAGCTTTTATTTCCCGATTTGCCCTTCAACCCAATCTGTGGGTGTGTGGCACTCGCGTGCGTTCGTTCTCAGATTGCATGGCGGTGGAGGGGGAGGGGGGGGGGGGGGGGGGGGGGGGGGGGGGGGGGGGGGGGGGGAGGGGGATGGGCCGACAAGCCAAGCCGCAGCACACAAGGCATGATTGTGGGAGAACAGGGAGGCTCTGTGATCTCTGGGAAAAGGCCACCACGCGGGGGGGGCGCGAGAACAGTTTGGTCCCAAGGGAAAGATCAAGCGCCACACGGGGAGGGAGGACATGGGGGGGGGACAAAGGCCACCACGCGGGACTTGGGGATCCCACGGGGATTAGCAACTTACACGGAGGTGGGGGGGGGTGGGGATTAGTCTTTGCGGGATTCTTGGGATTCAGTAGTCGCCATTGTGCCAATAGCTTTCTCTCCCTCCCCACTCCACTTTCACTCCTTCACTCCCCCCCCCCTGCACACTCCCCCCCCCCCTGCACCCCCCCCCCCCCCCCCCCCCCTCCTTCTCACACTCCGACTGAACAGGCTCTCTCGCTCGAGCTCTGACCAAGGAAGGTTAAGCAGTTATTGATCAACTTTTCTCGTCTCGGGTTTCTGTCCGTCTTTCTGTCATTTTTCATGACGGTTTCGTTCGCTTTTCTATCCTTTTCTGGATTTTCATTGTCTACGTTATCAAATGGTGTGTGTGTTGTGTTGTGTGTGTGTGGTTGTGTGTGTGTGTGGTGTGTGTGGTGGGTGTACGCACACAACCACACACAACACACACAACACACACACCACACCACACACACATATATATATATTATATATATATAATATATATATATATATATGTGTGTGGTGTGTGTGTGTGTGGGTTTGTGTGTGTGTGGGTTGTTGTGCGTGCGTGTGTGTTTTGTTTGCGGCGTGTGTGTGGGTGTGGTGATGTGTGTGTGTGTGTGTGTGTGTGTGTGTGCGTGTCTGTTGTGTGTGTGTGTGCATGCGCGTGCTCGTGTAGGTATACATATGTTTTGTTGTATGTGGATTGTGCGTGTGTGTGTATTGCTGTTTTTACTATTGCTGTTATGTGGTGGCATATATATGTGCAACATACATACGTATTATATCTGTGGTATATGTGAGGAGGGCGATACATAAGAGACCTACATAGTGTGTGAGAGTGATGAGAGAGAGGAGATGAGAGAGAGGAGACATACAGACATACAGACAGACAGACAGACAGACAGAGGACAGAGAGACAAAAGAGGAGAGAGTGTGTGTATACGGGGGAAGAACGATTAAATCATCTCTCTCTCTTCTCTCTTCTCTCTCTCTCTCTTCTCTCTCTCTTCCCCAACAGTCTGTTGTTGATGTGTCTACGCAGAGAGTTAGTTAGAACCGATCAATACAGATCGCCCCCAGTTTCCAGGGCCGAGTTGTAGTTAGTTGTAGCCCCATGCTCCCACCCACCAAAACCCAGTGAAAGGGAGGAAAGGGGGTGGGACTGGTTGGTGGACAGAGGAGGGGGGGCGCCTCTCGGTAAATATTTTTGTTGTTTTGTTTCTGTTTTTTTCTTTTTCCTCTCTCCAATAGCTTTCCCAAATGAAAAAGAGGGAGGGGGGGGGGGGCGGGGGGGGGGGGGGGGGGGGGGGGGGGGGGGGGGGGGTGGGGTGGGGGGGGGTGGGGGGAGGTGGGGGGTGGGGGGGGGGGAAGGTGGGGTCCATTTTTGTTTTGTGTAGATGATGAGCTAAAATAAGGATAGTAGCACTCATGTAGGTTTACTTCTCTCTCTCTCTCTCTCTCTCTCTCTTCTCTCTCTCTCTCTCACCTTGTGTGTGGTGTGTGTGTGCGTAGTGCGTGCGTGTGTGCGTGCGTGCATGCGTGCGTGCGTGCGTGCGTGCGTGGCGTGTGTGTATGTGTTGTGTGTGTGTGTATGTGTGTGTGTGTGTGTGTGTTTGTGTGGTGTGTGTTGTGGTGGTGTCGAGAAAGTTTCAGATCCCCTTCATAATCAGCTTCTGTAATTGATAACACTTGACCTGTCTTTTTTAGAACAACTATAATAAATTTATACTGGTGATACAGACGCGAAACAAAAAGGGGGTCATTACTGTAGTTAAGTCCTATTAAGAAAAAAAGTATTTAAAAATAAAATAAGAAATAACAGATTATAAGTTATTCAGATAATTATTTGGAAAAAGACATGGAGTAGGCGTACGTGAATGCATACAGTAGCAAAAAGCAAAAAAAAAAAATGCCACACGCGCATACTCCTTTCGCCCCTGTCGTTTGTGCAAAACCACACTCATGCATACGCTCGCACACATCAGCATGTTAGGATATGTGATCGATAATTCAGCGTGTACGACTACCAGATGCTGAACACAACCCAAGGCTATTTGGGAAAGACACAAACTATACCAAACATTCGCTTGATTAGATCTGGATTCGTTCGTTTTTTTTTCCCTTACTGAACCAATTTTCCTTATTTATGATTTTCGAAATATTTTAATATGTTCCGTAAATCAACACCAGAGAATAAGGATATAGTTGGATGAGGATAGTTTTTTTTAATCGAAAATGGATGGCTACTGATTTTGTTTCCATCCAGTTGGGAAAGACATGAGTAAACAAATCATTGGTGAATTTAAAAGATTTGGTGGTAAATGGTGGTTGTTCTGCCTCCCCACTTTTCAAGGTTGTGGTCGGAAACGTGTTTGTCTGATTTCAAGTGAAGTAGGAGAGCTTATAAAGAGACTGTGTGAAAAAAAGGGATTGGTTTTGCTGGATGCTGTAGTATGATAATAAAATCATAATGTCCTGAGGGTTGAAAGTCTTAAAATTCTCACCCAACACACGACAACACACACACACACACACACAATCAAAAACACACAAACACACCACAGTGAGGACCAGAGAGAGGGAGGATGAGAGATAGAGGAGAGAGAGAGGAGGAGAGAGTGAGAGGAGATAGATGGTGAGAGAAGAGATTGAGGGAGGAGAAAGATAAGGAGAGAACCCACACATGTTATACAATAGTCCTCAACACAGCTCACGCACACATGCACCACGGTACACGCACGGCCATGTAATTACATGCATTGCAAGCCCAACATACACAACACAAACACAGCACATACACACACACACACACGCAACGCACGCACTCACGCAACGGCCACACAGCGCCAACACACACAACACACACACACACACACACGCCCACACACACATACACACACAACCGCAACACGCACACCAGACATAGTTCGACTGACTCTTCTTCAAAAAGGGGTGAAAGTTGATGGGTGTTGTAGCTTGCGCTTGCTGCGTATGTGGGTTGTTGTGTTTGTTGTAGGTTTGCACAGCCACCGTTTTGATGAACGATGGAACGACTCTCTCCACCACTGGAAAGAGGGGATGTCGCTCCATTTCACGAGAATCCATTTGTTTTGTTGGCTGTCCTCTCTGTATCCATGGATCGGTCAGACGGCTGACAATCTCTGTGAAAAGAAATGAGGACAGCTCAACGCTGCTCTCTCCTCTCTCTCCCCCCCCTCTCTCCTCTCCCTTCTCTCCCCTCGCGCCTCCTCCCGCTATCTCTTCCTCGCTCCCCGCCCCTCCCCTCTGGTCTCCTCTCTCTCTCTCCTCTCCGGTTCCCCCTCTTCTATATCCCCTCTCTCTACTTCTCACGCAGAGTGTGCAGTGTGTTTGTGTGTGTGTGTGGTGTGTGTGTGTGGTGTGTGTGTGTGTGTGTGTATGTGTGTGTGGTGGGGGGTTTCTTGCGTGTGTGTGTGTGTGTGTGTGTGCGTGTGGTGTGGTTTTTGTGTTTGTGTGTGTGGTGTGTGTGTGTGTTTGTGTGTGTGTATGTGTGTGTGTGTGTTGGGTGTGTGTGTGGTTGCGTGCATGCGTGCGTGCGTGCGTGCGGTGCGTGCGGTTTTGTGTGTGTGTGCGCGCACAACACGACATACATAGAACATATAAGGTGGTGAACAGCGAGAGACACTGTAGGAGCTGTGGGACATGAGGTGAGTTTGAAATAATGATCAAAACAAGAGGGTAAACCCAGTAGAGAGAGAGAGAGGAGAGAGAGAGAGAGGAGAGAGAGAGAGGAGTAGAAAGAGAGAGAGGAGAGGGGGGGGGGGGTGGGGGGGGAAACACAACAGAAGGGAAGGGAGGAGAGAGGGGTGAGGGGGGGGGGAGAGAGGGAGGGGGAGAAGAGACAGAGAGGAAGAGAGAGAGGGGGGGAGTAGTATAACTTCAGTATCTTTCACTGCACTCAACTCACTTACGAGCTTAGAAAAATACACAACCATTCCATAAGAGATAATTGGTTAATACCATCTGTCTAGTACATCTTTCAATAAAGATTCCTGATTACCAGAGATAGAGAGAGAGAGAGACAGACAGACAGACAGACAACGACAGAGGGAGAGCAAACAGGACATTCTTTCCTCGGCCAGATTCTCCTCGCAAGACTAAGCAACGCGTCCTGATAACGCATTCTAGGGACAAAGTCCCATCTCCCATCTTTGAAGAAGTTTGCCGTTAGTCCTCTTTCTCTCTCGCGGAGGCCGTCGGGATGAAGCAATGCCACAAACTGGGTTTTGTCTATCCCTCCTTCGCCCCCCCCCCCACCCCCCCCCTCTCGTCCCCCTCCTCTCGCCCTCTCTACAAAAACACAATCGGGATTTGCAGAGGCTGCCGCGTTTCAACGCGCAACGCGACCGCGTGCAGGTCAGCTGCTCTGTGGTTGTGAAAACCCGTAGTGGTGTGGTGCTCACTGAGCCAGCTAGTGGAACTAGGTGTGAAATTGATGGTGGACTAGTTTCAAGACATTCATCATCATCATCATATCATCACCATCATTATTATTATTGTTGTTGTTGTTGTTACTATTTTTGTTGTTACTACTACTACTATTTAGCTAGTAGTAGTAGTATAACTATCATCATCAACATGATAATGATAATGATGATGATGGATGATGATGATGATGATGATGATGATGATGATTGTTACTGTTGTTTTTTCGTGTTATCATCATCATCATCATCATCATCAACATCATGATTGTTGCTGGGGTTTTTTTTTCGTGTATCCATCATCATCATCATCATCATCATCATCATCATCATCATCGATGATAACACGAAAAACAACAGCAGCAACATCATCATCATCATCATCATCATCATCATCGTCATCACTCATCGTCTTTATTAACCAAACTCTCAGCGCTTTATACAAATTCACTCTCGTTTACACAACGGCCTGCCTACCCGGGTAGAAGCGATAGAAGAACTGCCTGCTGGCGCTACAAGCAGTGCGTTTCCCGTGTCATTCAAACGAATGCACTCAATCTATCGTTCATCTTTCACTCTCTCAGTGCATGCTGTTTGTATACCCTAACTGTCCTTTCCTTTTTCAGAGCTGGTGATGGGATTTTACAGGTGTGTGCACGGTGCTACACGTGCTGTTCACATACAGGGCCATGATGTATACTCTATTCGAAAAAACGTCCCGGCAACGGAGTCAGAACCAATATAAAATTCCAAGAGAAAAATCCCCCTGTACCAAAACAATCGAAATTCGAACCCGCAACCCCAGGATCACCACCAGGAATACGAGGCCGGCGCTCTACCAACTGAGTTATTCCGGGTTCTACTCACATAACTTGATAAATTGAAGAAATCAAGGAAATTCAATTGATCATTACCCTTTTGAAAATCTTGAAGGTTGGAAGATCACCCGTGATTCTTCTTGCTTTGAAAGCGGGTAATTGGAGATAGCCTAGCCTACCTCAATTATGAATATTTTAGAGTCCCATGCACTAATGATTTTTCCTCATCTTTGCATCTTCTTACCTCATCAAGACCTGACTGCCGTTTTAAATATGGATACCCAATCGTGTTACCATACTCCAGATGTGGTCTCACTAATCCCTTGAATAAGTTGACAATTGCGACCCTCTTTAAGAAAGACATGGTTCATTTCATCATCATCCTATCATTTCATTCGATGTCAGTGTTGACTGCGTTATGGATATGGTGGTCAAACTTCAAATCTACGTCAAAGATGACCCCTAGGCCATTCTCATCTGCGCATGTTAGAACTGTTGTCTTACTGTTTTGGGCCACACGCCGCAATGGGGAGTTTGCACTAAAACACTATACTAATTATCCATGTTTGCGTTTTGAGGCCTACCATAAATTGAGCCAGCCACATTTACCGTTAAAATGATGACTGAATGAAAAAAAAAAGAGAGAAAAAAAGCCTTCTCGCCAATTTTAATCCCCTCGGTTTGAGGGATTTTCACCGACAAATCACAAAGCAGTCTACAAAAACATGAACTTCCCCTCAGCTGACGTCATATTTCAGGCCTTTGCACTCACCCGTGACCCTATCTTTGCGCCAGCCCAAAGCGCCCAAATAGTCCCCATTCCTTTGTTACATCTGTCTGCTTGGAACCACCTGGCTTGTACCTTGACGGCCGTATGAAAGAAAAAGGAAAAGAAACAACTTTCAGACAAAGAAACATTCTCAAAACAATTAAATCGCGCCAGTCTCTAAATACTCGACTCTTACCAGCCGCCGTGGCGAAGTGGTTAGCGTCGCGGACTCCCGGCTGGGAGGTCGTGGGTTCGAATCCCATCAGAAGTCATGTGGGGTTTTTTTCTGCCCCGACCGGCTCATACCCAGAGTTGAATTAACTGCAGGCTCAGTTGGGAAGACTGTCTCGGGCCTGGTTGACGCCGGGATATATTATGAAAGGAAGCGTAGAGTACAGCCCTGTCATGTAGTCTCAGACCGAAATGGAAATCCGTAGCATCATCTTAATCATCCTCATTCTCATCGATCAGCATTAAAAAAAAAAAAGTCTCAAATTCTGTGGCCCTTCATGCCCTGCTCTCATGGTGACCTCATTTTCGATGTCCTCTCCACGTCTGTGGCCTTGGTTTGGTTCCGTTGGGGTCACCGGTATCGGCGAGTCCATGGGGGCTGTCGTTGGACGGACGTGGTGGCGCCCTCCGGAGGGAGAGCTCGCTCGCGCCGGCTCCGCGACTAAGCAATTATTGTCGTCAGTAGGGGGCTTAGTAGGTGGTGTCCTGCGTATGTTAGATCAGAACAGGCACCACTGAACACCACTGAAGTGACTCGGCAGCAGTGCAGTGTCTCCTCCGGTGGGTTGCCTCTTGACGACTCGACATTGACTGCTCCCTGAGGATTGCCGGTGCCGGGGCTGCGGTGGGGCCGACCGGGCTGCGGCTGTGGACGGGGTGTCGGAATGAGCGGCGTGGGTGCACTGCCTCTGAGGTGGCGCAGAGGTTGGACACAAGGGGACAGATTACCAGGAAAGTATGGAGCTGTCTTAGGGAGGCCCTCTGGTGCAAACATAGAGTCACGGGTCAGAGTCAGAGTCATGCGAAGGCCTGACATGCCTGTGACGTCAGGTAAAGGGGAGCTTATCTAGTTCTAGTTTGTGGCTGATGTTAGCTGTAGGGATCCCTGAAAAAAATAAAAAGAAAACCGATTGGTGAGAGAGAGAGAGAGAGAGAGAGAGAGAGAGAGAGAGGGGTGTTCACACTTGATCATTTATCACTTGAATAGCAAGGTCTGGCTCAAATTTACGCTACGCTTCAAAACGCTTATATGAATTATCATACAGTGATCTGGTGCCAACTCCTAATGGTGGCGTATGGCCTACACGTCTAGGACTGCTCCCTTTGTTTCGGCTTGTCAGCTAGGTAGTGAGTGACAGCTGTCCTATAGCAATGTGGTTGTGTCTTGGCCTTCCCCCTTCCTAACATACCGTGCCATGGAACTGGCTCAGAGTGGCACGTTTTCTGGACAATTACATACGACAGCAGGACCTACTTGAGCTAATCATGCTTGACTGACATTCATTAACACACATATGTTGACACGTGCTTTTGCCAACTCCCTCCACCCCCCACCCCCCGATCCCCCTCATCCCTCTTCCTACACAAACGCACGCGCGCATGCACGCACGCACGCATGCACACATGTACATACAAGCACACACACACACATACAAGCACACACACCACGCTCTCGCACGCAAGCTCGCGCGCGCAC
>JADBJO010035804.1:10000-11813 GCA_016801955.1 Conus betulinus | reverse complement strand
TACCTGGTATCAGTGTGTTCTTTCAGATTATATTGTTATCGTCATTATGTAGCGCCTGTCCTCTTTTCCCACCCTCCCACAGGGCTTCATGTCCTCTGTCTTCTGAGGCTTAGTGTCTGCCCTTCCCCACCCCTCCACAGGGCTTCATGTCCTCTGTCTGTGAGGCTTAGCTGACCTTTCCCCACCCCTCACAAGGGCTTCATGTCCTCTGTCTGTGAGGCTTAGTGTCTGCCCTTCCCCACCCCTCCACGGGGCTTCATGTCCTCTATGAGGCTTGCTGACTCTTTCCCCATCCCTCCACGGGGCTTCATGTCCTCTGTCTTTGAGGCTTGCTGACTCTTTTCCCCATTCCCTCCACTGGATTTCATGTCCTTTTGTAAGTGTTTTTGTCCACTCTCTACCCCCACCCCTGGGTTTTGTGCCCCCTTTTCATGAGATTTGGTGAGCCCATCCCCATCCACCCCCCCCTCCCCCTCCCCCCCTCCCCCTGCGCGGGTTTCGTGCCCTCACTCTATAAGGTTCAGCGTCTCTTTACCCCAGAGTTTCGTGTGCTCTTTCTATAAGGATCGTTTTCTCTCTATATCCCCCCCCCCCCCCCCCCCCCCCCCCCGTTTTTCGTGTCCTATGTCTACAGGGTTCAGCCTCTCTTGATCCCTCCACAAGATTTCTTGTCCTCTTTCTACAATATTCTGTGTCTTTCACAACTACAGCGTTTTGTGTCCCTCGTTCTATAAGTTTCAGTGTCTATGCCTCCTCCCCACCCCCCCCCACCCTCCCTCGGTTCCATGTCATCTTTCGATGTTTCTTTTCCCCGGGCGGTTGCGACTCCCTTTATATGAGGTTCGGTGTCTCTTTTTCCCGTGTGACATGGTTTTGTATCCTTTATTAGGGTTCATTGTTTTTTTTTGTTTTCGCCCATTCAGGATTACATGTTCTTTCTTCAAGGTTCGGTGTCTCTCATTCCCTGTGGCATTGTTTCGTTTCTATCTGTAAAGCACGGTGTATCTTCCTCACCACCTTTCCAGGGTATCTAGTCTTTTAATAAGGTTTGGTGTCGATCCTCTCTCTCACCCCACTCCCAGCTTTTTTTTTTCTGTAAGGATCGGTGTGTCCACCCCCTCTCCCGGATTTCCTATCCTTTTTCTTTAAAGTTCACCGTTTTTTCCCCCTACCCCCAGTGTCTCATGTCCTCTTAATATAAAAGTTCGGTTCTCTACATACCCCCCCCCCCTCCTCCTCCACCCCCTGGGGTTCTTGTCCTGTTTATTTATGAATGTCGCCTCTTTTTCGCGCCCCCCCCCCAGTTTCGTGTGTCTTCCCACGAAGTCCGTGTCTCTTATCTCCTCTCCACAGTGTTTCGGGTTATCTTTCTACAAAGATGGTTCTCAAAACACACACCCAGCCCTCCTCCTCTACCCCCTCCCCCTGATCCACAGGGTTTTGTCTCCTCTTTCTACTTTGTCCTGTATCTCTTTTCTCCCCCACAGAATTTCCTGTCCTCTTTCAACAAGGTTCAGTGTTTTTACTTCCCCAAGTTTCGTGCCCCCCCCCCCCCCCCCCCCCCCCCCCCCCCCCCCAAGGTTCTCTATCGGATTACTTTTTCCTGTACCGTTTGGTGCCTCTTCTCCCATCACATGGTTTTTTCCTCTTTCAAATTAGGCTCGGTGTGTCGTTTCTCCTTCAAGGTTTTGTTTTATCTTTCAAATTAGGCTCGGTGTGTTCGTTTCTCCTTCAGGGTTTTGTTTTATCTTTCAAATTAGGCTCGGTGTGTCGTTTCTCCTTCAGGTTTTGTTTTATCTTTCAAAATTAGGCT
>JADBJO010035804.1:0-5000 GCA_016801955.1 Conus betulinus | reverse complement strand
TTCATGGTTTCATGTCCTTTTTCTATAAGGTTCGAAGTCTCCCCACCCATCCACCCACACACCACCAGGTTTGGAGACCTTTCTACAAACGTTTCTGTGCCCCCCCCCCCCCCCCCCAATCCTCGAGACGATGGTCACTCAACCCCCTCCACCCAACAGGTTTTTGTGTCTTTTTTACACAGTTCGGTGTCCCCCCCCCCCCCCCCCCCCCCCCCCCCCCCCCCAATCCCCACCAGTTTTTCACCTCCGTGTCTTCTTTCTTTTTAAAGTTCGGTGTCTCTTTCCCATCTTCCCCAGAGTGTTTTGTGTTCTTTTCACAAGATGAGATCCCCCCCCCCCCCCCCCCCCCCCCCCCCCCCCGGGTTTCTTGTCCTATTTTTTTAAGGTTCGTCTTCCGCCCCACCCTCCACAGGGTTTAGTATCCTATAGGGGCTACTGTCTGTCACCTCCTCTCCCCCCCCCCCCCCCCCCCCAACTCCCAGGCTTTCGTGTCCTCCTCTAACGCTTAGTGCCCCCTCCTGCTCCCCAGGCCTTTTGCTAATAATCTTGCTTGCTCCCCCTCCTTCCAGCCTTTCATGTCTACTCTTTATATGGCTGGGTATCTTGACCCACACAGGATTTCATGTCTTCTGTCAATAAGGTTTAGTGTTTCCTCCCTCCCTGACTCCCACCCTATGGTTCTGTGTCCTCTTTCTGTAACATTCTTTGCCCATACCCCCCCCCCCCTCCCCTCCTTATCCCCGCTTCGCCCACGCCTCTTTCGTATCCTTGTACGAGGCTTAAGGTCTTTACCCCTCACGGGGTTTTTTCTGTTTCTTTCTATGAGGTTCGGTTCTCTTTGCTCAGCCACAGGGTTTCGTGTCTTGTTCCCGTGAGGATTGATGTCTCTTCTCCCAAACCCTTGTGTTTTTTGTCCTGTTCCTGTGGAAATTGGTGTGTCTTCCACACCTGTCTATCCCCTGCAGGGTGTCGTGTCTTGTTTCTGTAAAATTCGCTGTCGCAACCACCCACCCACCACTGGCTCTCTTGTATTTCTATAAGGTTCAGTCTCTTTACCCCCGACAGAATTGCATGTGCTCTTTCTATAAGGTTTCGCGTCTCTGCCCCCCCCCCCCCCCCCCCCCCCCCACCACACACACCACACACACACACACACACGCACACACACACACACACGTTCCTCGCTTCCCAGGGTTTCGTGTCATTTTTTCTAGGTTTGTTGTCTGTTTTTTTTTCCGCTCCTGTCCACATGGTTTCTAGTCTTTCGATAAAGGTCAGTGTTTCTTTTCGCCACCTAGAGGGTTTTGTGTCCACTTTCTACATGGTTAGGTGTCTCTTTCTTCTTCTCCCCAGGGTTTTGTGTTCCCTTTTAAATTTCGGTGTCTTTTTCTCTCGTAAAGGTTTCGTGTTCCCACTCCCACTCCACTTCCCCGCCCCCCCCCCCCCCCTCTCTGTCTCCTTCAGGGTTTCGTGTCCTCTATAAGGTTTGGTGTCTTTTTTCTTTCCAGCCCCACCCCCCCCCCCCCCCCCAACTTTCGTGTTAGCTTTCTATAAGAATCTCTCTCTCCCCCCCCCCTAGCCCCACGTGGTTTCTTATCCTCTTTCCATGAAGTTCTCTTTTCTCTGCGACAGGATTTTGTGTCCTCAGGGGTTTAGCGCCGCCTCTGTAATGTTTGGTCTGTCTTTTTCCACTCTTTAGGATTTTGTGTCTCTTTCTATAAGGTTCGGTGTCTGTTTCACCCCTGCCATTGCGGTTTTGTATTGTCTTTTTACAATGTTTTTGCATCTTTCCCTCCACCACAACCACCATCCCCCTCCGGGAGTACTGTGCCCTCTTCCCGTGAAGTTTCGGTGTCATTTCCCTCCTCACATACCTTCTTGTCCTGTAAGATCTCGGTGTTTCTTCCCTCCACCCATACCAGTGTTTGTGTCCTTACTCTCAAAGACAGTGGGTGCCTCTCCCCCCCCCCCCCCCCCCCCCCCCCCTCCCCCCCATCCCCAGTTTCCCATGTCTGTTTCGTTTTTTTTTTCTATGAGGCTTGGAGTCTCCCCACTTTAAGCCCCCAGGTTTCAAGACTTCTTTCAAATTTTTAGTGTCTCATCACTCCAGAAATTTTGTGTCCTACAATGTTCGGTATCTGTTTTGCCAGCATAAACTTTTGTGTCTTTTCTTTTTTTCCCCTAAAGGATTCCGTGCCCTCTTTCTGTACTGTTCAGTACATTTCTTTCCCCCACGCTACCAGGGTTTTGTGCCTTTTATGAGTTTCGGCGAGCTTCCAATCCTGCCCCTCCCCCCGGATGGGGGGAAGGGGGGGGGGGGGGGGGGACGGGGAGGTTTGTGTCTTCTATCGAAACAGGTTTGGAGTCTCTCTACCCCACTCCACAAGATTTCATACTCTTTTTTTTTTTCGGGTTCGGGTTCGTTTTTTTTTCTGTTAAGGCTTAGCGTCCTTCCTCTTTCGTCCACTCTAGGTTTCGAGTCCTTTCTGTAAAGATTAGATGTCTCTCCCCTGCCCTCCACCGTCTGGGGTTTCCTTTCCTTTTTTTTTACTAGGTTCGTTGCGTCGTCCTACATTCTACTCTCCCGCGTCCCCCCCCCCCCCCCCCCCCCCCACCCCTCGGATTTACTTAACTTTTTTTAATAGGCATGGTTTTCTCTACTGCACCCCCGCCCCTCAAGGGTTTTGAGTCTTATTTCTGCAAGGCTCTGTATTTCTCCCTCCACCCTCCCACACCTCCAGCTTTGTAGTCCTGTTTTGTACAAAGTTCGGTGTATTTCGATTCCTTTCTTTTATAAGGTTAGCTCTATTCTCCAATCCCCCCCCCCCCCCCCCCCCAGCCCCAGGGTTTTGAGACCTCTTTAAGATTCGATGTCTTTCCACGGTCCCCGCATCTCCGGGTTTCGAATTCTCTTTCTACAAGTTTTGGGTCCCAGTCCCCGCTACCCCCTCCCTTCTGGGTTTCGTGTTTTTTTTTTTTTTTTTTTTTTTTTTAGAAGACTTGCTGTCTTCACACACTTCCAGAGTGTTTTTTCTCTTTCTAGAAGGTTCGCTATCTCTTTCCTCCCAGAGGGTTTCGTGTCCTCTTCACTTAAAGTTCGATGTCTGACCCACCGCCATCCTACTCCACAGAGTTTTGTGTTTTTCTACGGGGTTTAGTCTCCCCCCCCCCCCCCCCCCATCCCACCCAACCCCTTCGTCCACAGTTTAGTGTTCTTCTACAGTGGTTAGTTTCTTCTTTTCATTTTATCTCCTCTTTCACACAGTGTTTTCCTTTCAACGTGTCGTGTCTTCATTACCTGAGATGTCAAACCTTTTGCCTATCAAATACGGAGTACCACAAGGCTCAGTATTAGGTCCTATTCTGTTTTCTATCTATATCAATGATTTACCTTTTTATGTTAAATGTAAATGCGAAATGTTTG
Source organism: Conus betulinus (assembly GCA_016801955.1). NCBI lineage: Eukaryota > Metazoa > Mollusca > Gastropoda > Neogastropoda > Conidae > Conus > Conus betulinus. The sequence continues at coordinate 1,576 of JADBJO010035804.1, read as the reverse complement.
CCGACGATACATCTCTCCATTCCAGTGATTCAGACACCCATAGACTAGCAAATAAACTACAAGATAATATCATCATAGACTTATTGAATGGACCCCAACTTAATCATATGTCCTTAAATGCAAACAAGACCAAATGTATGTATGTATGTGCTAGACAAAAACGGGCAAAGAATGAAATCAAATTTCAGCCATTGTTTATATCTGACAAATGAAGAAGTAGATTCACATAAAATGCTTGGAGTAATCATTGATAAGGATCTATCATGGACCGACCCATACGAAATCACTGGGAAAACGTCTTTCAAAAAAACTATTTCGGCTAGCCAAGATTAAGAATTTCCTTGATACGCATTCTCGTAAGCTTTTCTTCTGTGCTCATATTTTATCAATAATTGATTATGCTTCGACATTATGGGACAACTGCAGTGAAACTAACTTAAAATGATCATCAAAAATGTACAAAAGAGCACTAAAGTTAGTATTGTTAAGATCAAGCACTCTGACCACAGAAGATTATAAAAAAAAACTTAATATACTAACTTTCCACAACAGACTTTTGTTCAATAAAGCAGCATGTATGCATAATGTGTTATATACGGCAATGGTCCTAAAAAGATAAGCGACACGTTCAAAACAAACATACATAGACACCATCATTTTTTATCTTTTCCTAGACCAAGAAATAATCTTTACAAATCTAGTTTTTTATACTCTGGTGGAAAAGTATGGAACAAGCTACCAACACGCTTTAAAAGTATAAACAATAAAATCCAGTTTAAAAATAATTTGAAAAGGTATCTCATGAATGGTTCATAACTTATATTTTTCTCAACCCTTTGAAATGACGTTTTATGATTTTACACAGTGTGTACATGTGTGTATATATACCTAGCTATGTACATGCTCGCGCATGAGCGCGTGTGTGCCTCAAAGGAAAGGGTATGTCGGTGTCGACAGTATTCTTGGAATATACATACAGTGCACACATTTGTGAAGACAATGTACATATTGTACATAACCAATCTCTCTCTCTCTCTCTCTCTCTCTCTCTCTCTCTCTCTCTCTCTCTCTCTCTCTCTCTCTCTCCTCTCTCTCTCTCTTTCGTTACTTTCTGGATTTTCCCCCCTTCTCATTTGTACACTCTGTACCTCTCCCCCCCCCCCCCCCCCCCCCCCCATCCATTTCTTCTCTGGTTTCTATTTTTCATTGTCTTTGATTTTCATAAATTTCTGTGATTTTTTTCGTCGTTTCATCTATATATTTTTTTGTGGATGGCTTGATGTAAAAAAAAAGATTTATTGCTTATTCAATGTTCCATCTGAAATATGGTATCGTCCTTGCGTAGAGTATAGTGTTCTTTTCGCAGCGTTTAATGTCATTTCTATTGTTTAGTGTCCTCTTTTCATAGGGCTCTGGATCCTCTTTTCGTGTAGTTGAATGTTTCCTTTTGTTTAATAGTTTATGGTCTCCAGCGTTACAGTTTATTATTCTCTCTTAAAAACGTTTTAGCGTTTTTTCCCACAGGGTGCACTGTCCTCTGTCATCACATGCAGTGCTTTTGGGTAGGGCCAGTGAC
>JADBJO010035803.1:0-11814 GCA_016801955.1 Conus betulinus | reverse complement strand
ATCATGCACTGGCACTGTAATACACAATGTGCCTTTAAAACACACAAAAGGGGCATGTAGTTTCTACACCGTTTGATCCCTGAAATTCAGCTGATGGTACAATTCCTCCCGTTCTGTTCACACACATAGCACCAAGTACAAATTCTGATCAGAAATAAGCTAGAAATCTGTGCAGCAAGTGGTTCAAAATGGCAGTATATAGGACAAACCTTTTGGAACACTCCTTGTAAATCTGACACTGGAAACCAATTCCAGAAAGCTAGCACAGTTTTGCACAAGTGACACCAGAACAATGCCTAACAAGTTACATCCCTCATTTTCTCTCTGTTTGGTATGGAAGGTCTAGCATTAACCTTTTAAACACATGTCAAACAGATATGTTGTTACCTTTGCTTGCCATCAGCAGCCTCCCTGATCTGTTCTCTAAATTGAGACGAGACTGTTCTTGTGACACTTCTCTTCATCAGTAAAATCAGCACTTTGAAACAGACACTTGCTTGCGCTCATAAGAATACGTAATAAAATCAGGACTTGCAATGGACACACTTCAGAGTTATCTGCTTCAATCTGGATCTGACACACGGTTTCTTTCAAACCTCAGTAGATCAGGACTTGAAACTGTTGAGCCTGACAGGATGAACACTTCAACTGACACATGCTTCCACTCACACCTTGTCACATCAGCACTTGAAAAAGTCACACTTCATGCCATACATGTGACAGAGAAAGTGATTTTCTGACTGAAACCAGTTTGACCAAACATTTCTCTGTGTAAACACATGGATGTCCTCCTGCTTTTCAGGGAAGGTGCAGAAACTGAAACTTACAATGAATCAAGTGACAGGCCATATATGTCAAGGGTCATCACCCTGGCTGTTCTGCTTACAAGGCACGCTTAGTTCCTTCTCTCCCAAATTGGTTTTTAACAAGGATCTAATTATTACGGCCACGTTCCAATTATAATAAGAGGTATTTGGTTGGATAACTATTTTGTAAAATTATTTCAACTTGTTTTAGAAGCAAAATTTCATATTCATACTCTGACCTGGCCCAGAAGAGAGGCAATATTTTGTAACAAACCCTAGATGACAAGATTTCAGGAGTATGAAAGAAGAAAGCAAGATCAAGATACATATGTGTGTGCGTGTGTGCATGTGTGTCAGCATGCATGTGTACTCATAGTCTCTTGTGAGAACTGAATCCAGAGTGGTAGACATGTGCATGCATACACAGACTGTGGAAGTTATAGGCTGCAATGCTAGTCAGGTCTGAATGTTCATGGCTTCATGCAACACCATCTCTCACTCCAGTCACTGCACCTACATTTCTCTATGGTTATGAAAATCTCCTTTGCCTTTTTTATCTTTTTTAACATAGATTATTTCTTATCATTGATTTTATCTGATACAAATGTTTCTTGCAGTTTAAGTGCAGACTTTGGTTGAACTGGAGACATACTCCTATACAGCACATGTCACTATTGTCGCTAGACTTCTTACTTTACTAAGGGCTTCAAATAGTCAGAATGAAAATACGGGTTAAATCTTGACAAGGGACAATGAAGAGGCGAAGAGGGATCAGGAGAGCGGGGAGGGGGATTACTACCTTCCCCTCTCCCTCCAATTGATTTTTTTTTTTTTTTCAATTAGACATCTGTGCAATCTAGTGCATTCTGGGCATAATTTTGAGAGTTTTACACAGACTGACATGTATGATTTTCTCTCTCTCTCTCACACACACACACACACACACACACACACACACAACACACACGCACCTGTTTTTTTCTGGCTGTAAACAAACAAAATAATTAATGGGCTTTATTGGTAATGTAACTATTCCTCTCTACACTTCTTGTCACCTACTGGTGTTGTCTCTTTACATGGGGTCCTCCAAACCCATACCACCTTTGGACCTATCATTCATGCCCCTGCTAGCGCGCGCACACACACACACACACACACACACACACACACACACACACACACACACACACACACACACACACACCACACACTGCATATCCCAGCCGTGTAATCTTTCCAGATGCTTCCATAATCTCTTGTCCTCCACAACTACTTCAATCCAATCCCACTTTAAACCATTTTTCACTCTGGATTCTTCTAAACTGGCTCTTCTGATTATGAGCAACTGCCCCATAATTGACCATTGTCACTTCTAGTGTTGCTGTGCCAACTGCCCCATAAATTGACCATTGTCACTTCTAGTGTTGCTGTGCCAAATGATGAATCATGCTGAATGAGACACACTCAAGTGACCATTAATTCTCAGGGATCTTTCCCCCCTCTCATTTTTTGTTTTTTGCTTTAGCGGAAATTGATCTTTTTCTCCACTGAAAATATTCATCCAAGGTGGATATCAGCCAGACTGGACCACTTCCAGCCCTATATCATTATAATCCTACTGAGTGCCATGGACCACAGCCCTGTCTATTATCATTATAATCCTACTGAGTGCCATGGACCACAGCCCTGTCTATTATCATTATAATCCTACTGAGTGCCATGGACCACAGCCCTGTCTATTATCATTATAATCCTACTGAGTGCCATGGACCACAGCCCTGTCTATTATCATTATAATCCTACTGAGTGCCATGGACCACAGCCCTGTCTATTATCATTATAATCCTACTGAGTGCCATGGACCACAGCCCTGTCTATTATCATTATAATCCTACTGAGAGTGCCATGGACCACAGCCCTGTCTATTATCATTATAATCCTACTGAGTGCATGGACCACCAGCCCTGTCTATTATCATTATAATCCTACTGAGTGCCATGGACCACAGCCCTGTCTATTATCATTATAATCCTACTGAGTGCCATGGACCACAGCCCATTTCCAGCCCTGACCACAGCCCTGTCTATTATCATTATAATCCTACTGAGTGCCATGGACCACAGCCTGCCCTGTCTATTATCATTATAATCCTACTGAGTGCCATGGACCACAGCCCTGTCTATTATCATTATAATCCTATCCTACTGAGCCCTGTGCCATGGACCCATGGACCACAGCCCTGTCTATTATCATTATAATCCTACTGTATGCTATGGCCCATTTCCCTGTCTATTATCATTATAATGCCCTGTCTATTTATCATATATAATCCTACTGAGTGCCATGGACCACAGCCCTGTCTATTATCATTATAATCCTACTGTATGCTATGGCCCATTTCCAGCCCTGTCTATTATCATTATAATCCTACTGATTATAATCCTACTTTGCCCCCATAGGAACATAAGCAATGTTACATGATCCTCAAACAAGTCCTCTGTAGCTGATCTCAATTTAAGTGGATGACACTCAATTCATCGCACTGAAGTGAATATCACTCTGCTGGATATCACTTGGGTAAAATGCCATTAGTTCTAAACTGTCAATAAAAAAAAACAATACGTTAGTTCTAAACTGTCAATAAAACCATTTACCTTGTCGAGTTATATTGTGTATTATTTTGTTTCTTAGTCAATAATTTGTAAGTTTCTCTTCCTTGAATTCCGACCGACACGAGGCCATGCTAAAACGAAGATTTAACTGTAACAAAGTATGTTCAGCATGTCATTAAATCAGTCTAATGTATACACAATGATTATCTGATGTGTATTCATATTTTCTGCTCCCCATACACACATACATCCAGTCATGAAAGCTGTGATTTTATGAAGTACCAAGTTTTCATAACTGAGAAAAAAGAAAGAAAACGTAACACCAAACACACGAAAACAGAAGCAGGTAGATCTGTGTGTGTTTGTACATGTCCCTAATTAAAATTCAAATAATGTGTACATGGAAACCACTTGCTCTTTGAATTGATGTTGCAACTGTACATACTATACAGTACACTATACTCCTACACATGAACCTAATAACTGAAAGACATTAATTATCCTGAACATGTTTGGAAAATGAATGCTTTTTTTAAATAACTGCAAGTATATTTTTCACAAAACTGTTGATAAAGACCAATACATTCCACTAGTTCATCATATTGCAAAATCAACCTGTGAATTTTCCATACTTCTCAAGCAAGTGTATACAATGACAATGAATCTAAATGTTCTATGTTATGAGTTCCTACAATCTGTCGCCATCGCAAGAGACAGAAAAGGGTGTATATATAGAAAAGAAGAGCATGCAAGAGTATTTCACTGTTTCAGTGTATGCGGCACAAGCTAAATTTGCATTGTCACTGATCACAAGCAACTTTCAAGGGATTCAACAGAATGTGTTAAGACTAATAAGAGTCCAGATCATATAATAATGAACATAATGTAAATGTACAGCTGGTTTAGAATGTGTAATTTTAAGATGTGAAAGAACATGACATGTACTTAGACTGGAGAAATTATTTTTTTTTTAATAATTATTACTCACTGTCTGCATTTTTGCAGAAATCTTGACTTCTTCTGGCATACAATCATCTGTCATCATTGATTTGCAGGCCTCCTCCACAATGTCAGTGTTCAACTGAAAGTTACAAAGTACAACTATGTTATAATTCTTCAAATAGTTAACTCAAGTACATAATGCACTCATGCACAACCACCACTGTCTCACTCCCAGTGTAATTGATGCTTTCTACTATTATGTATAAATTGCTTCAAAACAACAGATATTAGGCATTCACTGTTTTCCATGAAGACAATGCAACACCAAAGAATGGTTTGAACTAGATATTCCTTTTTTCTCTGTTATTGTGGTTTTGTTCACCCATCAATGCAGAATTTTTTTTTTTTTTCCCACTGGTCCTGAACCAATCCATTTTCATTTTTGGTTCTTTATGTGCGCAAGGAGCACGCTGTAACTTAGTATAAGTGTAAATGGGACCTGGGTCCTTCACCTGTATACATCTGAAAGAGCTGAGTAAAGACCACACTTCAGGTCAACTGAAGATGGCTGGAAATCTATGTAGAAGCCAGAATAAATGGCAGTGAGGGATATTTGATGGAGGAGGGGTGGTATGTGTGTGTGTTGGGGTGGGTGGTCCTAATGTGGCAACCACAACATTGAAAAACCCTGCCATGGGTCAGCTTTTGGCATCTCACTGACAACAGTATTAAAGTTCCAGTTCAATGATTCACAAGCAAATCTGAATCAATTCACAAACTTCATTTCAACCACTCAGGACACCTTCATAACTTTTAACGGGGTGAATTGGGCCAGTTCAATGGGGATTGAAAAAAAAAAAAAAAAAGAGTATCACTGCTATCAGCGTGATAATAACAAAAGTTTTCTAACAAGTTCATAACAAATGTGTATACTGAGAAAGCATGCTAATTTACACATTTTTATGTATTCAGTCAATGAATGTATTTGTAAATGCTCAAATAAATTAATACTAACACAAGATTAAACCAAGGATAAATGCCATCTTTCAATAAAATATAAAACAGTGAACAAGAGTCCTCACATTTACATGCATTCTCATGGTATATACTATCCTTTTTTTTCCACAACAGTTGTGAGAATGACAGCTTTTCTTACCAAGATAATGCTACCAGCTGAAGTTGCAGGAGTTGGCTTGTTTGTCTCTGGATGATGTTCCCAAAGATCATTGGAAAGCAAGTGTTCATGGTACTTCACCACATTCTTTCTGAGAAAAGAAAAAAAAAATGATGAATGCAACATTTCAATGCTACTGTTCATAAACTGTCTTTATTCTTGATTACAAAAAAGTGAAACCCATGTACAAAAAACAAATTTGTGGTGGATGAACAAGATGGCATAAAAAAATGTAATACAATGATATTGCTTTTGTAAACCAAAAGTCATGAGATAATGAGTTGATGAATTTAAAAAGCTGCCAAAAAAATAATAATCAGCTTGTAACACACAAGTATACTTCAAAGTGAAATTGTACTTCCTTTTGATTACTTTAAATCACAATGATATGCAATGATTTAGACCTCTCAGTCGTCACAATTGCACTTAGCATACACACACACATGTACACCCACACCCACACACACGTCACAAATGAACATGGTATCTTCACAGTGGCTGCAACACTATGCATATTGCCACTATTGGAATTTTAAAAAAAAAAATGAAGACGTAAATAAAGGCCTAACACAGATCTACAAGCTAAGGCATTTTTTTTTTTTTTTTTAAGGCTAGCTGGTAGGTAAGTTAGGTGGGGAGGGGTGTGGTATGAATGCTGTCTTTCAAATAAGGAGGTAGGACTTTTTTTTTTTTTTTTTTTTTTTTTTGCACACCCGAGTCACTTAAGGTCTATGGAGACGACGTGGCATTTGATTTGAAGATGAAGTCAGTTTCTTCGTCACCGTTCACACCAGTCACAGTGGCAGTGTTTTTACAACTTGAATTTTGCCCTTGCATACATATTTTATTGTATTGAACATTTACTCATCTTATACCACAACTTTACTGAGTTAAGTATTAACAGTCTTCAGCGGAACAATCAAAAATAAATATAAAACTGAAAAATCTTACCAAAACAAGCCGGCCGATGTCGAAGTCTTCCATTTTGAAAATCGAAACCGGAAATGAAGCATGCACCTCGAGCCTCGGGACGGCACATCGCCAATAGGCGAACCGCGTGAGTGACGTCAGTGTTGGCGGTCCCTTTCTTTCACGTCTCTGCTTAAATTAAACGATCATCGATTGTTGTCATTGATCTCATCTGGAAAAATATTATATGTCTTCTCCCATTATTTGTATAAAACTGCCTGTGCTATCATTAATATCAGTCAATCAGGGATGTGAATGGACCATTTGATGATCAATTCAAAACAATAAACATGCAGATCTATCCAGAAAATCTACTCCATCCTTTAGAGCAAAAATCATATTTTGCGGAATGATAGTGGGCAGAAGGATAGGGTTTGGTGAGGGAGGGGGTGAAAATGAACACGAGGATGTACTCACTTTCTTTGAAGCATGCCTCTTCAAAATGCCTGAACATATCGAGGCTCTGTCTATGTTGAACCCGACGTCCATTCTGTTGACTGCCGCACAAGTGTTCGCTCCCAATCGGGATATCTTGGTCTTTTGATTCGAAAAAAAATGATAGGCCTCTATGCCTAGATTGGCAGGCTGGGCATCCAACTACAGCACAATTCTTTCCTGGCATCCTGATGGACTTTGTATTAGCAAATACCTCGACGATGATCTGAACAGCGACTTGCTCATATAGCGAAAGTGAGTAAACCGGAAGAGAAGCGTACGCCTGACCGAAGAGAGCAGCGCAAACGAAACATGAGCCCTGTGACGTCAGTGTTGGCGGTCCCTTTCCTCTACGTCTATGGCCAAGCCACCTCCACAGAGGATGGACTGTTGTGGTCCAACAGGCACTGGACCAGGTCAAGCGCACTCCACAGAGGATGGACTGTTGTGGTCCAACAGGCACTGGACCAGGTCCAGCACCTCCAGAGAGGAGGCCTGAACACCAAAGACCAAGGCAGATCACCATGATCGCACCCTTGTGACTCTGACATACCATCCTCAAACCTGGAAATCAAGACCATTCTTTTCAAGAAGTTTTCTATCCTACAGACTGATCCCAAAGTTGGCAAGACATTCAAGGAACCTCCTCTGATGGCCTTCAAACGAGTCCGAAACCTGGGCGATCATCTGGTTCAGTCGTCATTCCGACCCACAGACCCCCCCCCCCCCCCCCCCCCCACACACACACACACCCCCCCCCTCGAAACACTACTCCCTGGACGATGGCTGCTGTGACAGACAAAAGTACAATTGCTGTCCCTTCCTCAACACTACCACGCTCATCTTTAAAGGGCCCTCAGGACACCATTTCACCATGAGGAGCAGTTTCATCTGTCAAACCAGTGATTTGGTAAATGTAGTCCACTGCAGCCTGTGCGGTCGCATCTACATAGGCGAGACATGCCGCACACTGGAAGAACGCTGCAAGGAGCACAGGGACAGCATCCTCCTGAAAAAGCAAACCCCCGTGGGTATACACTTCAACACCGATCCCCACAGCATAACCCTCTTCTCCATATCAGTGGTCTGGCGCAACAGCACTGGTGACTCCTTCAAGAGAAAACATGGAGAAACAGATCATCCACCATCTCGGTACTACAGCACCAGATGGCCTCAACATCAAAGACTAAACCAAATCACAGCCTCCCCCGTCCCATCTTTCCCCTTTCCCTCCCCTCCCACCTCGTTTTCCGCTTCCCCCCCCCCCCTTCCCTTCACTATTTACGTTCAAATGCATTACGTCATCATGCAGTGATGATGAAATTGTGATCTTTACGTAACTGCACTGAAGACTCTACGAGTCGAAGTACACAACGTAGAGGTACACAACTCCATATCTCTCAAATGGTTTCACAGTTTTTTTTTTTCCTCCGTTGTTTTGCATCATATGTAAACTACGACTGGAGGGGGAAAATGTTACGCTAAATGTGACTGCATCATAATGCGCTACAATATACATGCATCTCTGCACTTCTGTCTGTCTGTCTATCTGCCTGCGCGTCTCTCTCTCTCTCTCTCTCTCTCTCTCTCTCTCTCTCTCTCTCTCTCTCTTGGCAAAAAAATGTTAAACCATATGCACAATAATAAAAGGTTTGGTGTTACAGAACTTTTGAGCAACTCTCATGATCTGAAACCTTACATAACTTTAGAAATGGATAGACACTTTAAATGCATAATGGCAAAATTTAGACATGGAGTATCAGAATTAGCAGTACATCAATTCAGATACAAAACCTGTATTGATGGCAATTCTTTGCTTTGTCCTCTTTGTAAAGAGTCACAAGAAAATCTCTCTCTCTCTCTCTCTCTCTCTCTCTCTCTCTCTCTCTCTCTCTCTCTCTCTCTCTCTCTCTCTCTCTCTCTCTCTCTTGCAGGTAGTCCAGAAACGTTCTGGCATGAAAGGCCCGTAACGCATCACCCCCAAATGCAAAAGGCATCATCAACAGGGCGGACGGAGCATTTTGCTTCTGTTAGGAACTATACTGACCGGTCATAATTTCGTCACGAGGAACACATACATACATCGTATTAGACGGTTAACTTTAGCCGAGAGAGAGAGAGAGAGAGAGAGAGAGAGAGAGAGAGAGAGAGAGAGAGAGAGAGAGAGAGAGAGAGAGAGAGAGAGAGAGAGAGAGAATACGAATATTTTTACTGAGGGTAAAAGGGATAAGCTAATAGCTTTTTTTTTACACCACGCCCTCTCAAACAACAACGGCAACAAACGATATAAAAAGAACACATTATACAAGATACACGAACAGGAAATATGAACAAGCTTGTAATAACAAAACATAATTATCATAAATAGTACTCAGCAGATTAGGCCTCAGAGAGAGAGAGAGAGAGAGAGAGAGAGAGAGAGAGAGAGAGAGAGAGAGAGAGAGAGAGAGATGAGGATGATGATGATGATGATGAATCTTTATTTCCAAGGGTAACAGATAAGCAAACACATGCTTTTTTTTTCCGGCCCTTGCCCCACTAAGGGACTAACTAAGCATGACTAGCGACTACTAAGCATAACTAGCGACTAAGACTTACAAAAATTATAACAAACACACATATCTTCACAAAAATGCATTAAAAATTGATGAGTTGTTCATCTACTAACATTTAAGGCGAATATGACTTTAAAGGGGAAAAAAAAGAGAAAGCAATTGCAACAACAAACAAAAAAAAAGAAATTAATTTCAAAGACGAGAAGAAAAAAAAAAAAGCACACACAGACATAGAATATAGATCCTAAGCGATCCTCCTATCGAGGAGAGAGAGAGAGAGAGAGAGAGAGAGAGAGAGAGAGAGAGAGAGAGAGAGAGAGAGAGAGAGAGAGAGAGAGTTACATTCCTTTTGTAAAATATTAACATAACAGCAAGCTGCTAAGGATGATAATTAGATAATTACAATGCATCAGTAATATCAACTTTTTTTTTTTTTTAAGTTACATGATGTGGTTACAAGGCAAGACAAGAACGAGCAATGCTACAATCAATTATCAGTTAGCAACAATAAAGTCCTAGCGTCAATAGTCATATCGATTATTATCATGATGTGTGTATGTGTGCGTGAGTGTGTGCGTGCAAGCAAGCGCGCGCACACGTGTGTGTGTGTGTGTGTGTGTGTGTGTGTGTGTGTGTGTGTGTGTGTGTGTGTGTGTGTGTGTGTGTGTGTGTGTGTGTGTGTGTGTGTGTGTGTGAGAGAGAGTGAGAGGTGAGAGAGAGAGAGAGAGAGAGGAGAGAGAGAGAGAGGGAGAGAGAGATGCTGTCATAATCTTTTTCCTCCCTCCCTCATCTTTTTCTTTTTTCTTCTTCTTCTTGAAATGTTCATACACTACCCAAGACTATGATTATAAATTTAGTGACAATACATCAATACGCAGCGTAAATACGGAGAGAGAGAGAGAGAGAGAGAGAGAGAGAGAGAGAGAGAGAGAGAGAGAGAGAGAGAGAGAGAGAGAGAGAGAGAGAGATGATGATTTTCCATTTTTCTTATCCAAAATAATACATGCTAAACATTACTATAAAATTTGAACAACAAGCAACAATACATCATATAAATCAATAGTTACCAGGGCAGGGCACACATTTTTCATCATGTAGATAAAGTGCTTCAATAAATCAAAAGTATTAGGACATCAATCAGCTAGTGGCAATGCATAAGTAAAGCCAGTGATCACAATATTCATTCATCATGATATAATTACAGTCACATTAATAAAAGAATGGTAACCATATCTCTCAATTTATCATTATCTGGTTTAAGAAAGGAAGCAGCCACGTATCAGTTTAATATGCAGCAAACAAAGGGTGTGCTCTGGTATATGTATTTTATCCGAAATAGTAATGACCTGCTGTGAAATGTGTAATTAGTTTTTCCCTGAAGGATTCTGCATTTTGGGCATCGGAAATATAGTGGAAGTGAATTCCAAACCACACTACCAGAGTAAGATAAGCTTGATTTAAACAGATCTATTCTAGGTGTGGGAATCTGGAATTTGGTTGAATCCCTCGGGTTTTTGTTAAATTTAGACTGAAGAGTTTGTGGTGCTAAAGCGGACGCAATTTTTTGCATTAGCAAACATTTGTTGACAGCAAACATTTCTTTTTAGTGGAAGGGCCCCTGCTTTAGTATAGTCCCCTTCACTAAGACTAGACGATTTTAATAGAACTGCTTTAAGTGCTCTTTTGTAGACACTCGTAAGAGGTTTCATGGCATTAGCACTAGCAGAATCAAATAGTGTTGAACAATAATTGATTGAAGAGAGAATATGTGCATGTAGGAACAATTTCCTGGCATGAAGGTTTAAGAAATGCTTAATCCTGCACAGCTGATATGTTTGTCTGGATATTGATTTACATAAACTGCGAAGGTGATAAGACCAAGAGAGATTATTATCAACATATACGCCTAGAACTCGATGGTTATCCACCACTTCAATTTCCTGATTTATTGACAAAAACAGATGGAGGCTGTGTGGTTATGTTTTGTCTTCTTTGCCTTGTTGTATATCAGCATTAGTTTTGTTTTGTTAGGATTCAGTGACATGTGATTTACATTGCACCAATTACTTAAGATATCAGCATTCTTCTGTAATGAGGTGAAAACAGCTTCTAAGCTGGAGCTACTTGTATGGACAGTGGTATCATCACAAAAGGGTTCACATGAATCCTCAGTATAAAGAGGGAGATCATTTATATAAACTGAGAACAGCAACGGGCCTAACACAGAACCCTGGGGTACGCCATGTTGGATAGGTAGCTTCTCTGATAAATTGTTGTTGACACAAACGGTTTGTTGACGGTCTTCTAGGAATGATGTGATT
>JADBJO010035802.1:0-2500 GCA_016801955.1 Conus betulinus | reverse complement strand
CTTCGGTCTCGACCGACGCCAGCCCCCGAGACAGCAGCAGCAAGCGCTCGGCCAGCAGCAGCAAACAGCAAACTCGGGGGAGGCCGGTCTGGTAGAACGGAGCAAGGGGAGGGAGAACGGAGACTCCCCCGAACAGCCTCGCCTGCTCGTTACCACGTGCCGGACCACGACCCCGATGGGACGGGCGCGTCCTTCGCGAGATGAACCCAGGCGTTACTCTTTCTGAGGCCGAAGGGGAGGGAGCCTCCTGTCCCACGCACCTAGGGCCCTCGTTCCGGGTTGGAGAGAACCGGCGAGGTCGCTCTCCCACCCGTCCGTCACCGATGGCCGCGCCACCATCTTACGGACCGTCAAGACGCCGACCCAGCCGCAGAGACCCAACGTGTCCGAGTCGGAGGTAACCCGCGGCAGGAAGCCGTTCGAAATCACACTGGGGAAGCCGGCGCTCGCAAGCGGGAAGCGCTGCAGCCGGAGTGGGCGGGGGGGGGGGGTCGATCAAGTTCCTCGCGCACCCTTTACCGCCAATGCACCCCGACTCAGACCTCGCACGCCGAGCGCTCGCGTAAAAATAGCCGAAGGAGAAGTAATGCGTGTACGGAACGGGGCGGACGCGCCGGGGCGAGCAGCCGGGCGAGACCCGGCCGCGATTCAGCTCGCCGCCCGTTCCCAAACCTTAAGCAACTTCCAACCCGCTGCGGAAGCTCATGACGGCCGCGCTACCTAATAGATCTTCAGCCTTCGTTAACGTGGCGGGCGCCCCCGCCTTTCATGCTCTGGCGCCTGGCCGAGAAAAGTGGTATGAATGACACTGACAGTGACTTGTAGTTGCCCAGAGGGTCACGTTGATAGGTCCTTCCCGCCCGCCCCCCCCCCCCCCTCCCCTCCCCCCCCCCCCCCCCCCCCCCCCCAATGGGGTTTTCCTTGGGGGAGGGGTGGGGTTGTGTTTTCCTCATCTTACTCTCTCGATTGTTTTTATTACCAATATATTCTCGTTATTCTCTTATACCAGTTGTTATTTATTTATTTATTTATTTATTTATTTATTTATTTATTTTTATTTGTTACACTATTATGATTCTTATCGTTATAATTCCTTATGTCGTTCTTCCACTGTCTGATTGCTATTACTACCAGTACATTCTCGGAATTATCGTTGTTCTCTATTCGTTATTATTAGTGTCATTATAGTTTTTATTAATTTATTTTATTTATTTATTTATTGATTGCTTTATTTATTTGTATGACTCTTCTGTTAATAATTGTATGTTGCTGTTGTTTGCTGTCACTGTTATCATTATTATCATTATTGTTATTACTAGCTTTAGGTCATTGTTATTTGTTGTGATATTGTGACTGCTATAGGTATTATCATTATTGTTATTATTATTAATTTGCCATTATTACTGTTTCTCTTTTGTCCTGTGTGTTTTGTTTTGTTTTCTTCTTCTTTGGGGGGTGGGGGTGGGTGGGTTGGTGGGCTGCATCTTCGGCCTCCGGTTCTTCAATCCCCCCCCCCCAAGCAACATCTTCAGCCTTAAGTGAGTGGTGCCAGACAGACAAGACCGCTGTTAATACCAGAGCTCATCACCATCTTCATTTACTAGTCTTTTACTCCTTCCTCTTCTTCATCACGTGATGATCGTTATACACATCGAGGCATTCTATCTATTACGTGGACCCGGATGGACAGGGTAAGGGGGCCCTGGCTGGCTCCTGCATGCTTCAAAGAAGCACTTAAAGTTGCAGCAGGACCCCGAGAGACCACACCAGTCTGGATGACACCAGTGTCATGATCATTCCTTTCTTGAGTCCATTTTTTGCATCTCTTATTCTTCCGTATATCTTGCAAATAATGGGACCCATGACCTATGCACATACACTTCTCGATTCTGTCGCATGGCCACAGGATCGGCATCTTACAGCCATAACGTGAGCGGTCTTTTTTCTATCTTTCAGAGAGACATGAACAGCTGGTTTGTTGCAACAGGTTTTACTCACAATATCCTTTTCTATGTCATACTTTTCTATCTTCTCTCTTGCTCATCTTGCCTGATGATGACCATGAAATATCGCATACACATGTCGATCTCCTTCGGCGATTCTCTGGCAGGCTTAATTGACATCGAACAGCTTATTACAAGTGTATTTCGCGGCTATTCCGAGACACACACAGCTGAGATGCAACCAGGTACTCATCAGCCTTTCTATGCAGTTCGCGCTTCTTCTTCGTACTCCATTCATCTTGCCTGATGAGGACATGACTATGCGCATCAACATGGCGATCCTTGGCATGGGGTCTGCATCGTCAGCCTTAACTTGAGGGGCCCAGCAGACGCAACTGGGTCTTACTCATCATCATTCATCATAATGTGGTCTTCTCCTATTGTGGTTCTGAGTTGTGATGATACAGGGACCATTGACAACCGTCTAGACTTTCAGGTGTAGTGAAGGGACCGCACACTGTTTTGATGCATCTTTCAGCCTTAAGGGAGTAGTCTTC